>MCJB01050957.1:33632-63861 GCA_002018475.1 Nicotiana obtusifolia
GCCTGCTTCTATCCATAAATGGATTTGTTTAACTTACACAGCATGTGTTCATTACCGCTTTTCTTGAAACCGTCTGGTTGTGCCATATAAATGCACTCATCAAGACTTCCATTAAGGAAAGCCGTCTTGACATCCATTTGCCAGATCTCATAATCATAATGAGCAGCAATAGATAAGAGGATTCTAATTGATTTAAGCATGGCTACCGGCGAAAAAGTTTCCTCATAATCGATCCCTTCTTTCTGAGTAAACCCTTTCGCAACAAGCCTTGCTTTAAAAGTTTGCACTTTTCCATCCACTCCTCTCTTTTTCTTATAGATCCATCTACAGCCAATAGGTTTGACTCCCGCAGGTGGTTCCACAAGATCCCAGACTTTATTGGAGTACATAGACTCCATTTCAGATTTCATAGCAGTAATCCATTTTTCAACATCTATATCCTGTACTGCTTCGTTGTAATTTAGAGGTTCTGTATTAGTCTCTTCAGGGATTCTATCGTAAGATTCTCCCAAGAGTACATACCGAGAAGTTTTTCTAATAATTCTCCCACTACGACGAGACACTACGGGTGCATTTTTGTCCACGACATTATCTTGAAGAACTGGGTGCTCAACGTTAGTCTCCTCACCTTGTGGTGCCAGGATTTCATGAGCTTGTTCTTCAATTTCAGGTTGCACAATTGCAGGTTGCTCAACATTACTCCCACTACTTTGGGGCAGCGAGATGTCGGGCAATGTCTCTTGTGCGTCCTCTTGCCTATTGACATTCCTCCCACTACGAGAACGCAGTTAAATCAATACTGGCTGCCGGGATGTGTTTTAGAGATGGATCTTTTGTTATTTCTTTTCTCAATTCCTGCAAAACAAGTTTGCTTCTAGGAACATGGTTTATTAAATAATCCTCTTCCAGAAATTTGGCGTTTGTCGTAACAATTACCTTCTTTTCTTTTGGACAATAAAATAAACCTCCCTTTGTTCCTTTTGGATATCCAATAAAAACGCAAACCTCTGTCCTTGATTCCAATTTATCTGTTTTCCCTTTCAACACATGTGCTGGACAACCCCAAACTCGAATATGCCGCAGACTAGGTTTGCGCCCAGTCCACAATTCTGTTGGAGTCAAAGGTATTGACTTGGAAGGAACCAAATTCAGAATGTAATTAGCTGTTTCTAAAGCATATCCCCAAAAGGATGAGGGCAGATCGGAATAACTCAACATTGATCTGACCATTTCCATAAGGGTTCTATTTCTTCTTTCTGCTACACCATTTTGTTGTGGTGTTCCTGGAGCAGATAATTGAGACGTTATTCCACAATCTGATAAGTATCTAATGAATTCTGCAGAAAGGTATTCACCACCGCGATCAGATCGCAATGATTTGATATGTTTATCATGTCGTTTCTCCGTTTCTGTCTTAAATTCTTTGAATTTCTCAAAGCACTCAGACTTACGGCGCAACAAATAAATATATCCGTATTTAGAGTAGTCATCTGTGAAAGTCACAAAATACTCAAAACCACCTCTTGCTTGTATATTCATAGGTCCACACAAATCGGAATGGATTAATTCTAACTTATCACTGGCTTTATTTCCTTTAGAAGGGAAGGGTCTCTTGGTCATTTTTCCTTCTAAACAGGATTCACATGTTGGTAGTGCCTCCACTTTCAATGAACTCAGGGGTCCATCAGAAACCAACCTTGAGATCCTATTTAGATTTATATGACCTAGACGTAAATGCCATAAATAAGTTTGACTCAATTCAGAAATACGCTTTCTTTTATGTGACAGGTCAACGTTATTTAGCTCTTTTGGTTGTATGATGAATATTAAGTATAAACAAATCATGTACTCTAGCAGCAATGTAGATAAAAAGTCTATTATACTTAATAATAGAAGAGTTATTAATAAAAAAGACATTATAACCAGCATCCATTAATCAAGAAACTGAAAGCAAATTCTATCTAATGGAAGGTATATATAAAACGTCTTTTAAATTCAAAACTCTATCACTACTAAACTCAACTCTAATATATCCTAATGCTAAAGTTGGTGCTGGTTCGCCATTGTCTTGAAAAATGCAAACTTCATTCTCACTAAGCCGCCGCGTTTCCTGAAACCCCTGCAAAGAAGTGCAGATATGATTAGTGGCTCCCGAATCTACACACCATGACATGGTAGAAACAGCTGCTAAACAAGTTTCAACGATATTTAAATATGAATTACCTTGCTTATTCATCTTGGCCAGATAGGTGGGACATTGTTTCTTGTGGTGCCCAGGCTGCTTGCAGTGAAAACACTTGACCTCGGGTGCCACAACCTTGCGAGCCTTCTTCTTTTTCTGTCCGCCTTTCGGCTTAGAAACTGAACCTTTCTCAACAGTCATTGCCACAACTGGGGCTTGCTGCTTGATAATGGACTCTGCCACCTGCAGCTCATTCAACAATTTCGCAAGTGACAAATCCATTTTGTTCATATTGTAGTTCAAGCGAAATTGCTGAACACTGTCAGGCAGAGTCTGTAGGACCATCTCAACTTGAGATTCCTTATCAATCACAGCTCCAAGTACCTCGAGTTCGTTCAGAAGACTCATCATGTCAAGTACATGCTTCCTAACCGAAGATCCTTCAGCCATCTTAGTGTTCAAAAGGGCTTTCATGGCTGTCTGCTTAGCCGCACGATTTTGCTCTCCGAACATCTCTTTCAGATTTTCAAGCATATCGTACGCAAACTCCATTGACTGACGCTGATGTTGCAAAACATTCGCCATAGAGGCAAGAATGTAACATCGCGCCATCTCATCAGCTTTAACCCATTTATCATAGGCCTTAATCTGATCTTCCGAAGCATCCACCCCAGGTTTTTCTGGGCACTCATCAATCAGCACAAATTTGTAACCTTTAGCAGTTAGGACAATATCCAAGTTTCGTTTCCAGTCAACATAATTCGGACCCTCTAACTTGTTTTGGTTCAGAATAACGGTAAGTGGGTTGAAAGAAGACATGATTAATCTGGGAGATATAAACATCAAATAGATCATTAGATATGTTGAAAGAATAATAAAATTCAAACCACATCACACATAAAACCATGCTTACCGAATAGTTAGATTCGATAGGGAAACTTAACTATTCATGCAAAATATATGAGTCATGCCAGATATATTACCCCATAAAAATCAGAACCAACTCAGATGGAGAGTAAACTGATAATTTATATTAGGTAGATATCACATTAAATTATCCCTAGTTCCATTGAACCAACGTGTAACTCAGATGGAGAGTCAAGACAAGTTATCAATTAATTAGGGATTACAACATAGTAATTAACCACAATAAATCTATCCGATGGGGAGGAAGACCTATGTCAACACATAAATTTATTATATTACTGCTATATACAATGGAGACCATAGAGAATGAACCCTAACACCATTATTTGTTAAAATAAAAATTTTTGGTTAATAAAACTTTTTCTAAAAAGAGAAAAACGCCCAAAAACCCATCTAAACGACCCCGAATGGCCAAAAAAGGACGTTGATAACTGCAAAGCAGTGCGTATTGTTCATTGGGCCGTTTCCGATGAACCTACCAAATTTCAGGTCAATCGGAGTTCGTCAAAAAATTCAGAACACCAAAACTATGACCATTCGGTAAAAAATTGGTTTTTCCGTTTTTTTTCTACTTTTGAGTAAAATCAGATACAATAATATCACATATAATTTATACGATTCTAATAATATCCATGATTCCAGAATTCATAAATTCGACAAACATGTATTCAAAAACCAATTCTAGGATTTCTGTTTCATGAAGTAACATGTTATTTCTGATTCTAACAATAGTCTTGATTCCAAAATTCATAAACTACACAATCAATCTCGTTTTTCATAAAACATCATTGTTTCTAATATGACAAACATGCAATTAAAAACAATACCAATTCTAGAGTTTCTGTTTCATGAAGTATTACATTATCTAGTTAGATGTAAGACGGCTCTTGATGCCAATTGATAGAAATAGGCATGTAAACGCAGCGGAAGCAAACACCCAAGACCATATTCTTACATGTAAACTAAAAAATATAATCAATTACGAGATAGTAACACTAACCTTTTGAAGCGCACAAGTCCTCAATAATATTCGTGTTTTCCAGGTCTACGGTCTTCTGCTGTGTATCCTGAATCTCTACGAACATGATACTTGAGTGGCAAATATTTTGACTCAAGAATAGTAGTATTTTTGGTGTAAATTTCGGCCAGCAAAAGTCACCTTTAGGGTTACATTACTTTGTTTATATATCCACGTTTTTTAGGTCATCCCTTAACCAAAAACAAGTAGGATTCCAATCCCTACCAAAAACGTGAAGCCAAAACCGAAATGGAGTCTACTACGCACCAAAATGTGTAGCAGTCTCCTAACCCACCAAGGATACTATTTTCCTTTTTTAATTTCCTTGTTCTAGAATATTTAGGCACAACATGGACCACAGATTTAATAACGAGGCTTCCTATTGTGGTATTAATTCGGAATATGAATGAATTAATCCTACCACAATAAATTACAATTTATTCCACTAGAAAACTATAACCGCACTCCTCAGTTTAATTTCGAAATCATTCATTAAAAACTTATTTAACTCCCCGTGTTAAGATTACAAATACCAATCAAATAAATTAAATTACTGACAATTTAATTCATCGACTAATTTAATCCTTTATACTTTCGCTTAACTTATTTCATGTGACGGATACAAAATCTACCTGCAGGGTTTTCACATGAAAACTTTCAAGCATTCATAAAGGGGTATCATCAATCTCAATGGTCAAGACACGGATTCTATCAACTAATTATTATTTCACAAATACACTTTGCCATTATCCAATTTACCAGGAATACATTAACTCGCAGTTGAGTCGTACCTTTTAATAAATCAAAATAATGAACAAAGCACATTGATCATAACAATCATATCAAGATTAAGAGTATAAGAACATTCAATGAGCTAGAGAGGTAGTTTTATATATTCAGTACAAAAACACTTATCTCTACTTGGTCCGTCCAATACATAAAATGTACTAGCATAAGAAGTTGGAACTGAACCATTCCCATAATCAAGATAGATTATAATGTAATCTTATGCTACAATCATCAAGATACTTTGTCCAGTTTCATCTTTGATTGTGAATATTAACTTTATAACTTATAAGAACCGACAATTTAATCTTCCGCGCATGAGCTAAAGCTCCATACACTAAATCGTCTACTATATAAGTAAAGGGCACACATATGAACAAATGATCTATATAAATTAAGACTTCATCGAATTGAATAAATAAATAAATAATTGTTCCAATAAATAAAACATAATACTATAATCAAACCACATGGTTAATAGTATTTCCTAACAAAAAGATCGATCAATAATTCGGGAATATTTTTGTTTCTTAACATTTAGCTTTCTAATATTCGTGATTTTATAATAATATAGATAGATAGATAGATTGTATATGTACATTTATGCTAACTTTCATTCTCTAGTAAGCACATCTTGAAATACCAAGTGGGAGCAGATTTTATACATTAATGGCAATATTAGGTATGCTAAGTTTACTTCTTGGTTCTATTTATAATATTTTTAAAACTTTGTAACATTCTTACCCAAAATAAATAAATAAATAAGGAATCGAGAAAACTAGAAATAAAAACTTAAATGGAAAGATTTTGTATATTTATCCACATATACTCATTAACCAATCGAAGATATTATTTTGTACTTAGAAAAGACTTATGAAACAAAAAGACAATTTTTATTTGTGGAAATAAAATCCAAATAATAAAAATTGCCAAGCAAAAGCGTGGTTTATAGGGTTATGGCAAGTGATTTATTGCTAAGATTTAAACCTTATTTTATTTTAGAGATGATGTTGGTTCTTTTGCAGTTCTGAATCCTACTTGGAGTAGTAGAAAATCACACATTTTAATATATTATTAGCAAAGTCAGGAGATTATTGTTGAAATTCCCAAAATACAGGTTTAGCGGCCTAAAGGTACGAATATAATATTACTTTAAGTTGAATTCAAAGTTTTAGATATTGGATTCTTAAATATTACAATATTATCTAATATTAATTACCATTTTTATCTAATATTGAACTATTTTAAAAATATTTTATCTTTCAAATCATAAAATTAGATCAATAGTCATGTATTCATAATAAATTTAATTCGAATAGAAGCATGTACAAGTGTATTATTTTCTTTGTTGTTAATTATCAAGAGAATTCATAAAGATATTTTTAAAACTTGAATAGGTTCGTATATCATTAGGTTTTAGAACGTAAGTTGAAATCCTACGAATCTTCCTAAACAGGGACTGCAATAATATATTTTTATTGGAAAAAAAAGAAGCTTAAATTGGATACTAAAGGAAATATTACAATTATGTCCAATACTATAGCTATATTTCAGGGTTATTTTGGTTTATCGGTATTTTATTTATGTTTTTATAATAAATATAGATATATATTTTTTTAATTAAAAAAACCACCAGATTACAGTCATATTAGACCTTCGAATTTTCTTTATTTTTCTTCTAAACTCATTTATAATAAACTTTCACTATGAGCAAAGTTTAGAAATTGTTAAGTTACATGGAGGATTTAAATTATTTGGGTTTAATCTTTAAAGTTCTTAATCTTAAATTTATTACTCCCTCCATTTCAATTTATGTGAACCTATTTTTTTTTTAGTTTGTGTCAAAAAGAATGACCCATTTTCTTATTTGGAAACAATTTACCTTTTCAATTTATGTGAATCTATTTCTTTTTTAGTCCGTGCAAAAAAGAATGACACATTTTCTTATTTGGAAACAATTTACTTTTATGCAATAATTTATAGCCACACTATGTGCCTCATTTTACACTTCAAATTCAAAAGTCTCTCTTTTATTAAACTTCGTGCCAAGTCAAACGAGTTCACATAAATTGAAACGGAGAGACTATATTTTTAAATTATGATTTTCAACCCGCCGTATGTTATAATTTAAGTAATTTTTACACTAAATTTATGTTTAACATCAATAATATTGAGTACAGATGAAACAATATTATAACACTACATACGCCTCCGCACGAAAAACCCTATTCTTTTTACAAAAATTAGTTTTCTTTTGTTTTATTTTGTAAATATTATTTTTATTAGTTTATTTTAAAAAGAGTGATACTTTTTTATATTTAAAAATTATTTAACTCTAAATTTTTTATTTTGAATATAGTGATATGGCTTTATAGCCCATAAATTTCATGGCAACTTTAATATGATAATATTTAAAAGTTTTTTTCTCTTAATGATTCAAACTTCGCAATATAAAATAAAAAAAGTAATATGATTAAAAAAAATATTTGTATGGATCATAAAATTGATCTTTGCTATCAGCTAGATCGAGTCACTCCTTCAACCTATCTATGTAAAAGTTTTGATGTTGCCTACGTTTGTCAAGACAAATAAACTCCTTTAGGAACGTAAGTAAACTAGGATGCTTTTGCCGATCAGGGAATAGAACAAATCAAACAGACACAACATTTTTTGAGGAAAAAAAGTAGAGATTATTTGAATGTGAATTATATACCAAATCATGGTTATCTACACATAAAGAATCAGTTAAACATTAATTTCTAAATATTTAAGTGATACAGCTGATGTATATAAAAGTATGTCATGCCGTTCTTATTTTACATGCATTGAATCTGAATTAAATATTTACTACATTTTTGCGCGGCACATCGGGTGTTATTTTCTCTAGACAAATGATGGAAAGTCAGAGTTGATAAGTTGATAGTTTAACTAACAGACAAATCACAAGGCGACACGTTAGTGGACAAGATCAGCCCACGTCTTATCTAATGTGTTTCACATCATTATTTTGTGGGCTAGATTTGGCGGAGGATCATGGGAGTTGAAAACGGCTCATCCAAAGATGACATATCCTTCCCTCAATGGCTATTTTTGCCTTTCTGTTAATTGAGGTGACAATGAATGAGTTTGATTAAATTTGAGTGGGTTTCAAATAAATTGACGGTCGTGACTGAATTTACTTGAATTGAAATGAGTTAGGTTAAGATGGTTACGTAACGCATCATAACACACAGACATATTTTTAATTTTCGATTTATTTTTATTTCACTCGTTAGAAAATAATGTGAAAGTCAATAAATTTTCTTCAATTACTCTCTTCATGGCAAGAAGTGAAAGAGATTCAACTTTCCACCATTAAACAGCAATTAAGAATGTGGCCACGCAGAAAAACTTTTCAGTTTGGAAATGGATCTGACCTATAATCTATAGTGAATTCGTTGCAACTCTTCAAATTCTTTTCTTCAAGTTTCAAGAGTAATAAATAGAAGTTCTTTTTTCTAATTTAACTTCTTCTTTTTTAACTTTGTACAAAGATGTGGAGTGTAGGAATAGCTTTTTACTACAGGGCATAAATGTCGTTCACCTTTATTTGGACATTTTGCTCTTTTAACTTCATAGTAAGGGCCTCGCACTTATAATATAGAATTGAAGACATTGTATTTCTGGATTTTAATCACCCAAACTCCAAAATTTTGGATCCATGTTGAAGGCGGCTAGGTTTTACTTCTAATGGTTTTGAGATACAGAGTTGGAGGCTTCTTATTTAGCTCTCTCCGTGTCATGATCAAGTGCAACACTCTCCATTTAGTTCTATCATCTCACTCATTATTTTTAGTCCATTGGATGACATTTGGATGTCACTGTTTATGTATTTTTTTATCCCCTTTTACACATGTGTACAAAAATAGTTAGAGGTTAGTTAGTAAGTGGAAGGTGCACCTGAATATTATATAGTTTGTACAATACACTTTGTTTTCTCAGGTTGGAAAATACAGTTTCAACAATTTGCTAAAATCTCTCTCTAGAATTTCAACACGGTATTAGAGCGTTGGAGTGATCCAGCTCAATTCTCATTTCCAATCTCATATAGTTTCGACCTGAATTTTTGATCTCAACACAATACTGAGATCAATACTGAATTTTTTAATCTCATCTAGTTTCAATTTGAATTTTTGTCCTACAATTTCTCTTGAGATTTCTTGGTTTTATTTCTTCGATTTCTGTTGGTTAATCACTGAAAATGGCAGTACCAGCATATGTCGATCTTGATCATCATTAATATCTTCACGATTCTGATTCGCCTGAGCTAGCTTTGGTTTCACCTCAATTTGATGAATCTGGATATGACGCTTGGATAAAATCCATTTTGATTGCATTATCAGCCAAAAATAAACTTTGCTTCATCGATGGAAGCTTAAGCATGCCAAAAGATGATTCACCTGATTTGAAGTATTGGATATGATGTAATGATATGTTGTTTGTTTGGGTCCTAATCTCCTTGACCAGTAAGATCACACCTAGTATAATTCATTTAAAATCAGTTAAAATTCTATGAAAACAACTGGAGGAAAGAAATGGACAATCGAATTTGGCTTAGTCTTTTAAATTACAAAAATAGCTATTAGAAATAGTTCAAGGTTCAAACAATATTGCTACTTGCTTCAACAAAATCAAGGCTATATGGAATGAGATAGAATTACTTGATGCTCGAACTGTTTGTGTTTGTGTGGATTGTAAATGTTGTTCAGTTGAGAAGAACTATGCCCTTGAAGAAAGGCAAAAATTAGAGTAGTTTCTAATGGGAATAAATGAGATATATACTGGGGTAAGAGAAAACATTATGATGATGCAACCTTCACCAACAATCGACAGAGCCTATTATCTATTGCTTCATGAGGAGAGACAAAGGTGCATTCAGTCTATAGGACACTATCCTAGTTATTCCAGTTCTCTTGCTGCTAAAACATAGAAAGTTAACCAGCCACAAAGGAAGTTCAATAATTTTGTTAGTCAGGCTGGAAACTCTTGTGGTGGAAATAGTTCTCAAGTTGAAAACTCTTTTGGTGGAAATGGCTCTAGGAACAATCAGGAATACATGAAAGGATTATTCTGCAACTATTGCAAAAAATCAGGACACAATATTGAGAAATATTTTAAGATTTATGGCTATCCCCAACAGTAGAATTTCAAAAATACAACATGCAAAGAAGGCCACAAAATCCTGTTCAAGGTCATGCAGTTTTCTTACATAAATGTCTAAGGAAATTTCACAACAATGAGATAGAAGCAATAATTGGTATTAAACAAGAACAATTTACACAACTAATGGAACTACTTCAACAGGTCAAAATTGGGCAACATATATAAGCAAATTTTGAGGTCAATGTGAATGCCAGTTGTGCCGGTACATCTCTGCCTACTCCTATCATCCTTTCTAAGAACACTAAGAGTCATTTTTGGATCATTGACTCTGGAGCTTCTGAATATATGACCTTTGATCCCAGAATTTTGAGAAACATTAAACCCTTCCTGTTCTTGTAAATGTAAATCTTCCTAATTCTCAAAAGGTAAAAGTAGCACATGCAGGACAATTTACTGTACACATTAAATTAACTCTGAACACTGTCCTACTAGTTCCAAATTTTAAATTCAACCTCATATCTGTCTCTGGTTCTTGGTGATGTCAAAGCTGGACTATATCTTCTTTACTCTAAATATTGTTTCCCCGATTTTTTGTACATAGAAAATAAAACTGAATCAATCATTCCATCTTTCATTATAAACACTTCTAACGCATATGATGTTTCACATTCTATAGATAGTTCTATGGTTTCTTGTGACAGTTTATGGCATGTAAGACTTGGTCTTTTACCTATTTCTGCTATGAGACATATCCCTAGTTGCACACAACATAATTTCACATAGGATGGTTTTTCTTGTACAATTTGTCACATAGCTTGACAACACAAAGTGCCATTTTGTAGTAGCACAACTTCTACCTCTCACATTTTTGAGCTTATCCACATAGACACTTAGGGCTCCTATAAAACGCCCTCACATAATGGTTTTAAGTACTTTCTTACAATTGTTGATGACTATAGTAGGAGTACTTGCACATATTTTCTAAGCACTAAAAGTAATGCTTTTACAGTGCTTCAACATTTTATTTCTATGGTTGAGAGGCAATTTAATACCAAAGTCAAGATAATAAGGTCTAACAATGTATTTGAACTAGGAAGCAGTGTTGCAGCCATTACCTATTTTGCTTCTAAGAGTATTTTACACCAAATATCATGTGTTGATACACCTCAAAAATGGCATTGTTGAACGAAAACACACTTATTGGAAACTTGTAGAGCCCTTGCTTTCCTTTCAAAGGTCCCTATTGCTTTGTTGGGGAGAATATTTACTAACAACAACTTTCCTTATCAATAGGTTTTCCTCCAAATTACTTTATTATAAAACTCCCTTTGGGATTTTATTTCAGAAGACTCCTAATTACAGTTTACTCAAATGCTTTGGGTGCTTGTATTTTGCCTTTACCTTACCTCATCACAGGAGCAAACTGGATCCTAGAGCAACTGCTTGTGTGTTCATTGGATACCCTTTTGGAAAGAAGGGATATAAGTTGTTAGACCTGCAAACTAAAAACATTTTTACTTTCAGAAATGTGGTCTTCCATGAATCAAATTTTCCATTTTCTAATCCACATAATAAGTTTCACTGTCCCCTATTTCCTATAGAGTCTTTCTCTATTTGTTCAATGCCTCTCTCACCCCAGGCTGTTCATTCAGATGATTCTCCTTCTCCCGTTCCTTCTTCTCCTATAAATCCTACTCACTGCTCTCCTAATTCACCTATCCAATATTCTCCTTCCACTTTATCCTCACATTTTATTCCCTCTGCTTCTTCTTCTTCTCTTTTATCTACTTCTCCTACTATTCCTGACTACTCTTGAGGGATCACAAGACACCTGCTTACCTAGGTGACTATATTTGTGGTGCAGATCATTTAACTGATGTTTCCACTACTTTGTTTTCTTTTGGCGCATTATCTTTTCCTAACCAAAAACTGCTCACTTCTTTTCCTGCATTCAAGAGCCTTCTTTCTATTCCTAGGCAGCCATGCATCCAGGCTAGCAAGAAACTATGGTCAAAGAAATTGATGCTTTAATCACCAATAAGACATAAGAAGTAGTTTCTTTACCACAAGGTAGGCACTACCTGTTAAATGGGTTTACAAAGTGTAACTCAAATTTGATGGTAGGCTGGAGCGATTAAAAGCTCGGTTGGTCATTCGAGGGGACATATAAAGAGAAGGGATTTATTTCATAGATACTTTCTTCCCTGTGGTAAAAATGACTATAATCCGCTGTTTCTTAGCCTTGGCAGTAACGAAAAATCGGGGATTGCATCAGTTGGATGTGAATAACACATTTCTACATGGTGATTTGTACGAATAAGTGTATATGAAGTTTCTTGCTGGGCTACTACCTCTTGCACCTAACATGGTTTGTCGACTTAAGAAGTCCTTATATGGGCTTCGTCAAGCCTCAGGGCAGTGGTATGCTAGGTTGACATCTGCGCTGAATTTTAAAGGCTTCAGTCACTCTCTAGATGACTATTCCCTCTTTTATAAGAAGGCTGGTTTCTATATTTATTTGGTGGCCGTCTATGTGGTTGACATACTTCTAACAGGGAATGACATGCAAGAGTTGAATAAGCTAAAATATTTATTAGACTCAAAATTCAAAATTAAGGATTTGGGAAGTTTATCTTACTTCTTGGGGATGTAAGTGCTTCACCTTGATTCTGGTATGATTTTGAGCCAACGCAAATTCGCCATGGAGCTGGTTTCTGAGTTTGATTGTTGTGGTATGTCTCCAACTAATTCACCCCTGGATCCATCATGCAAATTTCATGCTGATGAGGGTGCTCTTTTATCTGATCCAACTTTGTATTGCCGATTGTTGGGCAAGTTGAACTTTTTGACTCACACGTGCCCAGATCTATCCTTTGCGGTCCAGCATCTGAGCTAGTTCATGCAGGCCCCTCGTGATCCTCATCTTTCTATTGCTAAACATTGCCTTCGCTATCTTCTTCATCACCCTGGTTTAGGGCTCTTTATGTCTAATTCTCCTTCATTTGAGCTTATTGCCTTCTGCGATTCTGAATGGATTTCTTGCCCTGATTTATGCGTTCCATTAGTTGTTTTTTCATCAGTTTTTGTGGCTGTCTTGTTTCTTGGAAATCAGAGAAACTGCCCTATGTTTCTTTGTCTTCCGCTGAGTATCTATCTATACGTCGCATGGTTCCTGAGCTTACTTGGCTTGGCCATTTGCTTGACGATCTCTCTATTCCGCCTCAATTGCTGGTTGCTCTCCACTCTGACAGTCAGACGATCATCTATATCGCCAAGAACCCTATCTTTCACGAGCGCATCAAACATGTGGAGCTCGATTACCACTTTTTAAGACAATAATTCCAGGCTGGTCTTATCTCCTTGTCTTTTGTTCCTTCTCACTCTCGTTGGCCGATCTCTTCACGAAGCCCCTTTCTGGGCCTCTTCATTGGTATTTACTGGGCAAGTTGGGCGTTCTTTCTCCCCCTCCCAACTTGGGGGGAGGGGGTGTTGGAGACATTACATCTCCAGATTTGAATCACTCAAACTCTAAAATGTTGGATCCATGTGGAAGGTGACTAGGTTTTACTTCTAATGGTTTTGAGATACAGAGTTGGAGGCTTCTTATTTAACTCTCCACATGTCATGATCAAGTGCAACACTATCCATTTAGTTCTCTCACCTCACCTATTGTTTTTAGACCATTGGATGACAGCTGGATGTCACTATATATGTATTTTTTTTATCTCCTTTTACACACGTGTACGAAAGTAATTAGAGTTTAGTTAGTTAGTGAAAGGTGCATGTGAATATTATATAGCTTGTACAATATACTTTGTTTTCTCAAATTGAAAACTAAAAAATCGGAGAGAGTATTAGTTTAACACCATTAGATTTATCTGGATTTTCGATAGATTTTTTTTCACAGATAAAGTTCTGTCAAAATTTTCGACAATAATAATAATATATATATATATATATATATATATTTTAAAATAATTTGGATCGATGGCCTGTAACAGATCCCATGTATCATATGCATCAATGCCAAGTCTAAATTTGAAGCCGATAACACACAAAACGCAAAAAAGTTATACACACTCATGTATATAACAAACCATACTAATTTACTACAGTCATGTGATAAATTGAAGCGATAAGGTACGCTATTAATCAACTTAAATTCTAAGTGACAAATGTGTACCTGAAAAAATACACATCATATATTAATTTAATACTTATAGACATCGCGTGTGCATATTTTTTGGTTTCCACTCAAATCAGCGCAACATACATGCAATAACACTTTTTGCCTAGTGAGACATGCACATCCATGGTTATGCACGTAAAATTAGAGAATATTTGGTTGTACTTCAAAAACTACACCTCTTTTAACTAATTTGGTAAATATAAACAATCTGCGTATGAATATTATTATGCTTGTTAATCAAAATTAATATGATAAAGTGAACGATATTACATAAGAAAACAAAAAAGAAACATTCGACGTCACTAATACGAGTAGTAAATTTTAAACATAAGAAAACAAAAAAAGAAATATTTGACATCACGCGGAACCTAATTTTAGTAAACTACGACAGTTTAACGTCCTTCCTTTTAATTTATTGCTAAGTAGTATAAATTTTTATTTAACAATATTTACCATCTTATAGCATACATGTCGAAGTTGTTCTAGATTTTGAAATTTTATCATAATTTAACTCAGCATATTAATTGACTTGATAACAAAATTAGAAGGTATCGTAATACTTAAAGAAAATCACTTTTAATAACTGAATATCAAAGCGTCATTGCCTTCCTTTTTTTTTTTTTTTTTTGTTTAATACAGAAAACCATTATTCCTTTCCTGTTGTTTATTTCTTTTTTACTTTCTCTCCTCGATTTTACACGTATTTACCTTAAAAAAATGGATAATAATTGAATTTATATGTGATTTTAAGGATATGCGGATCAATTCAATACAAATGATGAATAACATTAGATTAAACAGATAAAGGATGTAATAAATTGTCAAACCAATTAAGGAGAGTGATCCCGGACTCAGTAACGGCTTAATGTGTCACTGAATAATAATATTTCCCCTTTATATAGTAGGGGAGTTTTACTCTAAGTACAATTCTAGGAAAGGTAAAAATCTTCCGTTACGCCGATCACTAATACAAGCCGAGATTCGCGCCGTGATATCCAGTTGGGTACGGATATTACAGCCCTTTGTTAGTCATGTGCAGCTGCTCGGTGATGCTCTCTGAAGTCTCAAACCTTAAAACGGACCTCGAGGATATGGCCCTGATATCCCCGAGGGCAGGTGTTTGCCGGATCCCTGATACGAGGGGTTCTTCGTTCTGACTCGTATACGTTACAGTCATCTTTCCACTCTGCTCGGCTCACCGGGAAGTCGAGTCATGTGACGGGCTCGATTTTACCTGTATGCAGATAGTCCTCTCGTTTCTCAGAGAGTAGGCTAGCTGAAACGATAGGAAGCGGTAGATGACTCCGGTTCCTTCCTTCGTAAATTACGACGAGGAACTGAAGCGTCCCATCAATTACGTCGTTCTGATTTTAGACACGTGTCGCTTAGCGGCAGGTTGCCTCCGAATGAGAAGCGCCTGCTGTTTCCCTATAAAAGCCTCCTTCATTTGTCCTTTTTTCTTCTTTTGGACCAAAAATCTATCTCCTGGCCATTAACAATTATCAAAACCTTCATCAAATCTTCAAATCTTCATCCCAGTTCTTCAATATTCATATTAATCTCCAGATTTCTACCAAAAACTTCTTCAAATCTTCATACCTATTCTTTATCTCCAAAACCCATTTCTTCAAAGCTTCGTGTTTATTCATCAAATTTTCAACTTTCTCTCAATTGACAATGGCAAAAACATCAGAAACCGTTCCTCAACAAGTTGCCTCTCTTCTCAGCCGGATGTTTCGAGTGGGACTGATCAAGCTTACACGCCGGGCCAACAAGGTCCCCTTCTCCAGAATTGACGAAGACCGAGATCGTGGCTGGCAGGGACGCTTTGTCCGAGTGAAGACCGAGGATTTGATCCCCCCAGAGTACATTCTATTCATGTATCTCGTAAGTGCACTCCTTCATCAAAATTTCTTCTTCTTTTATTTCGATCTTCTCATTTATGCTTGTGGCTGTGCAGCTGTTGCCCGAGTTCTGAATGCAGTCCCCTGTTTAAAGGAATTGATTGAGGGTATTTGTATATAGATGTCCTACTTCGAGCGCACGTGGCGCAGACTCTCAAAGGGTCGATGGGAAGCCCGTTCTCATGGTAAGGTCTCTTCCCGAATAGCCAACATTATGTCTCTGTTTTATATTGCACTTAATCCCTCATCTTTATCATTGTAGGTTTACCTAAGACCACCTAACTTACGCCTTCGGAAGGGGATGAAGATGTGCCCTTGCTTGTTGATCCCTCTATTTCCACCACGGAGGGAAAGAAGAAAAGAAAAAGAAATCCCTTGGACTCCCCGAGCTCCGAGGCAAAGAAACTGATGAAGCGGGTGCTCCGTAAGCCCAGAAGGGGCTCCATCTCCTGTGTGCCTGCCTCTGACTCCCTTCTTCGGCTTAGGGATGAGCCGGAGGAGGAATCTATCTTTGTAAGTCAAGGGACGATCACCTATCCCGAGGATTGGGAGGCATCCGAAGGGGAGACTCGCGAGACCGAACCTCCTCTAACTAAGAAAGCCAACGCGGATCCCCGGGGTGAAACTTCCCAGGATGCCGGTTCTGCACCAAGGAAGTTCCCACTACAATTGAGATCTCGAGGACGCCCTCTTACACCAAGTCTATGCTCGGAGAAGCCTAAGCAAGGAAGGAGAAATCTAACAAAGGGGCTCATGGCATGGACGATCCCCTTTGTTGCTTTTTTAACGACATGTACTTGTATGTCTTGGAAGACTTTCCCAGGCTGGGTGACCTGGAAGTGCTGAGAAATGATTCGTCTTCAGAGGTCGAAGGGCTAAACTTGAGCCTAAAGTTAGTCAACCAGTTCCCCACCCCGAGTGAGGACCCCGACAATAAGAGGTTGATAATCATCACTGTCCTAGAGGATGCCCGGATTCTTTCTGCTCCCATGGGAGTAGCGAGCCACTTTTGATGCCTGGTGACTGAAAAGACTAGGCAAAAATGAACGAGGTGGACGTACTGTGCCTGTTCGACGAGGCGCAGCAGGTACTGAATCGGGAAGGCATCATTACGCTCTTTCGACCTTTGACATAGTCCTTGATATTTCTCATGTCTTCTTCCTTTTACCCTTTCGCATTCATTGATACTCCATCACGAAAGATTTCTTCGGTACCGGACCGAGGCTAACCAGCTCGAACCTGAGGTCAAGGAGCTTGCTGAGAAAAGAGACACGTATAAGCTTCTCCGCGAGCAACATGAAGGGGTCATCAAGAATCTCCAGACCGAGCTAGATGCAGCTCAGAAGGAACATGCTGACTTGGTCAAAAAGGTAAAACTTTTTGAAGTTAGCAATGAAGACTTAGCCATGGCGACTAACGACCGAACCTCGTAAGTTCAACAGAAGATTGACTGGATCGACCAACTCCGAGCTAAAATGAATGAGCTCCAAGCCCCGGCCGATGTTTGGAAGGGCAAAATACACCGGCTGGGTTCATAGAAGAAGACCGCCCAAGCTCAAAATAACGAGGTCCAAGTCGGAAGCAACTAAGGCTAATGCTGAAGAGATGGTGGCCCAGTATAGGGCTGATATCGAAGCAGCCGAGGCTCGCCTGAAAACTACCGCCGAGCATGTGAGGATGCTATCTAGGAGGGAGACCCTCGAAGAGATCCATGGCCGAAGCTTCGACCTGTCGGCCAAGATCGAGGAGGTGAAAAGTTTTGAGGTCTAGGCTAAGAAGCTAGCTGAACCCGAGGATGAAAAAGGCTCCGAGGTCTCCGATGAACCCGAAGATGAAGAAGGCCCTGACGGCTCTAGTGATGAGGCGGGTTCTGGTGAAGATCAGGCGTAGGTGCCTTAGGAATTTTTGTCTTTATTTTTGCATCTTGTACATTTATCTTGTTGAGGCCGTTTTCATTGGCCTTTGTAAAGACATTTTGGAATGTATATATAAAGTTTTTTTTAAATTTCCTTTTGGCAATTTTCAAGTCTATTACCTTTAGCATCCTTTCTACAATTAAAAAGATTTCAAATGCCTTAGAACGGAATAAAATATAGTAATAAGTCTTTTTTTGGAGGTTCGAACAAGACTTGTCCTCGATGCAAGTTTTGTTTGAAACTTATGGGGGCTTGGAGTGACCAGAAGCTTTCCCCAAGATGCTTGTTTAAATGTTTTTAGACTATAATTTTGCCGAGGGTAACTTTTGAACATGTTTGGAATTTTGTTGAAACGGGCTTCGAACGTCTCCGAATCTTTTTTAGGTTGGCCATAGCTTTTTAGGTTTGGGCACTACCTAATAGGTTTTGTGCCTCCAGGTTTCGATAACCCGAGCTGCCTGAACTTATCAAGGACGGCAGTCCCCGAGTGGGGGTAGCCCTTTGGATAGGGGTGGCCCTTGGGTTCGATAGTTCTCGGGTAGGAATAGCCCTTAGGCTCGATACTTTTAAAAAGAAAAATATGTTTGTTAGCAAGGTAGAAACTTTCTTTCATTTCTGTGCGTAACGTACAAGATTGTACAAAAGCTCGTATTGCGGCCGATATGACCTACGCGAGCACGGTTCGTTTAACCGTTTGTCCCTTACAAAGAATCCTAACCATCGAGCCTACAGTTCGAGCACAAAGTTTCCTTCCTTGCTAAAAATCACGACCTAAGGGTGATGGCCCCCTAGTGTTCGAGGTCGATCTTCGAGTGGACTGGGATACTATTGATGCGACCATTGACTCCAATTTAAAATCAGTCTTCGACTTTAATTTAGCACGATTTATTGTTGCCTCATTAAAAACCTTGCTGGAAAATCCATTTGGGACAAAATCGGTTTAAGGGAAAAAGAGTTCAACGCATCCTTTTAGGCCTAATCAACTACATTCTCTTTTAGCTGTTGCCTGGAAGTGTTAGCCAAAATAAAATAAATAAAAGAAAATGAATGATGGCGTACCTTAGCAGTAGTATTGTTTCAAGTAGGTCAAGTTCCGGTTGTTTGGTAGCTGTGTGTCATTACTTTTATCTGATGACTCGATATGGACCTTCCTAGTTGGGTCCTAGCTTCCCTACATTCGGGTTCCTAGTGTTCTGTGTTACTCTTCTTAATACCAAGTCCTCGATGTTGAAATGTCATAGGTTGGCTCTTCTGTTGTAATATCTTTCTATCCACTATTTTTGGGTGGCCAGCCGGACTAGCGCAGGATCGCGTCTCTCATCCAGTAGTTCTAGACTCGTGCTCATGGCCTCTTCGTTGGATTCTTCGGTTGCATACCCGAACTTGAGGATCGGTTCTCCCACCTCGACTGGTATTAGTGCTTCGGCACCGTAGACCAACAAAAATGGGGTGGCCCCGGTACTGGATTTTAAGGTTGTGCGATATGCCCCGCAAGACTTCGGGCAGGATTTCCTTCCATTTCCCTTTGGCATCGGTCAACCTTTTCTTATGGGTTTGAAGGATTATTTTGTTCATCAACTCCGCTTGCTTGTTCCCACTAGGGTGATTGGGTGTTGACAAGATCTTGATCATATGGTCCTCGAAAAATTTGCTTACCTTGCTGCCGATGAACTGTTTCCCGTTATCACATACTATCTCGGCCAATATACCGAACCAACGTATGATGTGGTCCCAAATAAAGTCGATGACTTTTTTTCCCCAACCTTCTCGAACGCTTAAGCTTCAATCCATTTAGAGAAATAGTCAGTCATAAATAGTATAAATTGAGCCTTACTGGGTGCCCGTGGTAGGGGACCGACGATGTCCATCCCCCACTTCATGAACGGCCAGGGCGACAGGACCGAGTGTAGTAACTCTCCGGGATGATGGATCATTGGTGCGTGCCTTTGACAGTCATCGCAATCTCGCACGAACTCCTTCGCATCTTTCTTCATGCTGATTCAGTAATAGCCGGCTATGATTATCTTACGAACCAACGATTCTGCCCCCGAATGATTTCCACAGGTGCCTTCGTGAACTTCCCTTAAAACATATTCGGTGTCTCCTGGCCCCAAGCATATGGCGAGTGGCCATCGAACGTTCTTCTGAACAGAGTATTATCTTCGGACAGGCTAATCTTGGTCGCGTTCATGCGCAGAGTTCTCGATTCTATGGGATCTGAGGGCAGCTTCCCGGTCTTCAGGTAATTTATCTACTTTTTTCTCCAGTACCAGGTTAAATTTGTCGAGTTTATCTCGGTATGGACTTCTTCCACTACTGATTTCATGAGTTATATGACCGTTCCCGAGCTGAATTTATCATCATCAACCAATGACCCCAAGTTAGCCAGAGAATCGACTTCGCTATTTTGATCTCAGGGCACGTGTTGTAGAGCCCATTCCTTGAATCGATGTAGCTTTACCTATAGTTTATCCAAGTATCTTCACATTTTTTCCACTTTCACTTTAAATGTCCCATTGACTTGATTTACCACGAGGAAGGAATCATATTTAGCTTCAATCACTTCGGCCCCCAGGCTCTTAGCCAATTCGAGACCTGCAATCATGGCCTCATACTCGGCCTCATTGTTAGTCAATTTTACAGTTCTAATAGATTGCCTAACTACATTACCCGAGGGCGACTTCAACATGATGCCGAGTTCGGACCCCTTTGCGTTCGAGGCACCATCCGTAAAGAGGGTCCAGATCCCTGTGGAAGTCCCCGAGGTTAGCAACAATTCCTTTTCGACTTAGGGTATTAAGGTCGGCGTAAAGTCGGCCATGAAGCCTGCAAAATTCTGTGATTTGATGGCGGTTCGGGGTCGATATAATATACTGTACCCGCTAATTTCCACGGCCCACTTGGCCAACCATCCCGAAAGCTCGGGTTTGTGCATTATGTTCCTCAATGGGTAAGTAGTTACGCCACATATGGGATGACATTGAAAATACGGCTTTAACTTCCTGGAGGTGCTTAGCAAATCGAGCGCAAAATTCTCCAGGTGAGGATACCTTGTTTCAGCCTTGCCTAAAGTCCTGAAACATAATATAGGAAATTGCGTACCTTCCTCTTCCCGAACTAAGACTCCACTTACTGCTATCTCGGATATCGCTAAGTACAGGTACAACTGCTCGTCTGCCTTTAGAGTATGAAGTAAAGGTGAACTCGAAAGGTACCGTTGAGTTCTTCCAAAGCTTGTTGGAACTCTGGGATCCACGAAAAGTTATTCTTCTTTTCTAACAATGAGAAGAACCAATGGCTCTTATCGGAGGACCTTGATATGAACTAACATAGGGCAAATATACGCCCGGTTAACCACTGGACAACCTTGACATTGTCCACTATGGTGATGTTTTCTATTGCTTTGATTTTGTCGGGATTGATCTCGATTCCCTGGTTGGACACCATGAATCTTAGCTTCCCGGACCCGACCCCGAATGCGCATTTCTCTGGGTTCACCTTCATATTATTTCTTCGGTATGTTTAACGTTTCCTGCAAATGTTCCAAATGGTCCTCTGCTTGCAGGGACTTAACTAACATGTCGTCAATGTTAAACTCCATTGATTTTCCTATTTGTTCTTTAAACATCCGGTTTACTAGGCGCTTGTAAGTGGCACCGACATACTTTAGTCCGAACAACATTACGTTATAACAATAGGTGTCGTATTTAGTGATGACGGAAGTCTTTTCTTGGTTGCCCAGATCCATCTAGATCTGGTTGTACCCGGAATAGGCATCGAGAAAGTTGAGTATCTCGTGGCCGGCTGTCACATCGATCATGTGATCGATGTTAGGTAAAGGAAAAGAGTCCTTAGGGCATGCCTTGTTCAAGTCTTTGTAGTCTAAACACATTCTTAATTTATTTCCTTTTTTAGGCACTACTACTATGTTTTCTAACCAATCCGAGTACTTAACTTCCCGAATGGAACTTAATTTAAGGAGTTTGAATACCTCGTCTTTGATGAATGCGAGCTTGACTTGGGACTGAGGCCTCATCTTCTATTTAACCATGTGGAACTTCGGGTCCAAGCTCAGCCTTGTGAGTGGTTATTTCTGGCGGGATCCCTTTCATATCAATGTGGGACCAAGCGAAACAATCTATGTTAGTTATAAGGAATTCAATGAGTTTCTTCTTGAGCTCGGGGGTTAGCCCCATGCCCAGGTATACCTTCCGATCGGGCAAGTGCTCGATCAGTCTGACTTGCTCCAGCTCCTCAACAGTTCACTTGGTGGCATCAGAATCGTCAAGGGCTATGAACGACCTAGGGACTCCGTAATCATCATCCTCGCCCGTCTCCTGCTTTTCTAGTTCGGTCGGGCCGGTGTCGGTGTTCGCTATTTGGTTTCTTCCTTGGTAGCCGAACTCGGGTTCTTTGATGTCGAGAGTACGGATATCGGGGTCAACTCATCGACAACGAACATTTCTTTTGCGGATGGCTACTCTCCATAAATAGTCTTGATCCCTCCCGGTGTGGGGAATTTCAATGCCAGATGTAGTGTTGAGGGTACTGCCCTCATGTTGTGAATCCATGTCCTTGCTAATAGAGCATTGTATCTCATATCCCCTTCGATCGCGTAGAACTTTGTTTCTTGAGTGGTTCCGACGGTGTTTACCGGCAGGATTATCTCCCCTTTAGTAGTCTCGCATGCCAGTTTAAATCTGTTTAAAACTCGGACGGCAGGCACTATTTGGTCTTGTAGACCTAGCTGTTCCCTGACCCTCGATCTGATGATATTAGCCAAGCTACCTAGATTAATTAGCACACGCTTAAATTGAGATTTATCTATAAGTACAGATATTACCAGCGCACCATTATGTGGTTGCATGATGCCTTCAACGCCCTCGTCGTTGAAAGATACGGTTCCCTTTGGTAGATAATCTCGAGTCCATTTTTCCTTTGTAGACACCTTAGTGTGCTTTAACATCGGCCCTTGGGGGACGTCAACTCTACTAATAATCATGTTTCTGACGTGCTGAGGTTCCTTTTGCTCGATCTGCTTGTTCAACTCCCTATTCCTGAAGTGATTTTTGGCTCGATTACTCCAAAATTCTTGGAGGTGTCTGTTATTGAATAACCGAGCTACTTCTTCTCTCAGTTGTCGGCAGTCTTCGATTTTGTGGCCGTGAGTACCATGATACTTAAACAATAGGTTAGGGTCCCTATGGACAGGATCAGATTGTAATGGTCGAGGCCACTTAGTATCTTTGATACGTCCGATGGCTGATACGATGCCAGCGGCATCGACGCTGAAGTTGTACTCCGATAACCTTGGTCCCTCCTTAGACCCGATGAGTCCCCGATTATGATGACCTCGAACACTTCTTCTTTCCTTGCAGGGTTGCGTCCGGACCCATTGCCCCTTTGATCTCCATTGTATGGTTGATATCGAGCTCTGTTAGATCTTGGTTCATGATCGATGGCTCTTTTAGATCTGTCACTAGTTCTGACGTGATAAACGTACCCGAGAAGGGCCCTGAGCTGATTGTCTTTGACCCTAATTTTTTATTGGTACCTATTATGGATGTCAGCCCAAAATACCGCCGGATATTCTATCCAATTTTGTTTTAAAAACTACGAAGCCAATGAGGTTTGGGGGTTGAGTCCTTGGGTGAATGCCTGAACGGCCCAATCGTCCGTGACCAAAGGCAGATCCATCCGTTCCATTTGAAACCTCGACACGAATTCCCTGAGCATCTCGTTATCTCTTTGCTTTACTTTGAAAAGGTCTGACTTCCCTGTCTCGACCTTGATGGCCCCGGTTTGTGCTTTCACAAATGCATCTACAAGCATAGCTAACGATTCAATAGAATTAGAAGGTAAGTTGTGATACTATCATAGCTCCTTTTGACAAGGTCTCTCTGAACTTTTTCAGCAGAACGGGTTCGATTTCGTCATCTTCCAAGTCGTTCCCCTTGATGGCGCATGTGTAGGAGGCCACATGTTCATTTGGATAAGTTGTTCCATTATACTTTGGAATTTCGGGCATACGGAACTTCTTTGGGATCGGTGTTGGAGCTGCACTAGGAGGGAAAGGCGTTTGGACAAATTTCTTAGAATCTAGGACCTCAGTATCGGTGGTGCTCCTGGGATTTGATCGACCCTGGAGTTATAGGTCTCCACTTTTTTTGTCATTAGCTTCGATCTTCTTTTCTCCCGATTCCACCCGTTTTATCAGTTCCTCAAGCATTTTTATTATCTCGGGGTTGGTCCTGAGTTCTGTTTCACCCGGCCTTTTTGTGGCCAATTCATTTCTACGAGCATTTTGCCGAGATGGTTCGGGGTCAACTCTGCTGGGGGCATGGCTTTGGTTCTGCAACTGGGCTATCGCTGCCTGTTGAGCCTGTAAAATTTTTATGATCACTTGCAAGTTAATACCATCATCTTCGCCGTCGTGTGAACTCTAGCTATCGACCAGGCTCCCACGCGAATGTTATTTTGGGGGTCAGTAGGCAAGTTTGCTTCGATAGCCACGTGTGAGTTAACATAGAACAGATCTGCGACTGGGACTTCGTTGGGGTCAACAGGGGGCACCTCGTAGCTGGGATACCACGTTGTTGTTCTCGCTATGGTAGCCTGACTCAATATCAACGTTCAAATGAGCAAATTGGGAATTTGAAAATTTTAAATTGACCCGGAACTAAAAGCTTAAAGAACAAGTGTAAAATAGAGTGTATTATGAAATTTTTTATCAAACTGCCACTGTTATCCTTAGCCCCACAGTGGGGCCCAAACTATTTACCCTAAAAACCGGATAACAATTGTATTTGTATGTTGTTTTAAGGATATGCGGATCAATTCAATACAAATGATGAATAACGTTAGATTAAACAGATAAAGGATGTAATAAATTATCAACCAATTAAGGGGAATAATCCCGGACTAAGTAAAAGCTTAATATAATGCCTACCTTCAATCTCGGGCTCACAGCAATGAAGAACTGATGAAGAAAAGTAAGACTTTGAATAGCAGAGAAAATAAGAGTATATTGCCTAGATATGCATGTTATAATGTGTTTATGAATAATAATCTTTCCCCTTTATATAGTAGGAGAGTGTAACGATCCGGTTGGTCATTTTGAGAGTACTAGCCTCGATCGCCTAATTATTGCTCCCTCTAATTCATTTTGTGGTTATGTGACTTGCCGAGGTGCTTAGTGTCGGGTTCGAAAGAGTTTCGGAGTGAAATAGGACACATAGTCCCCAAATTAGAAGTTTAAGTCGTAGAAGTTGACCGTAGTTTGATTTGTGTGAAGACGACTCCGGAATGGAGTTTTTAGCGGTTGTAATAACTCCGTATGGTGATTTGAGTCTTAGGAGCGTGTCCGGATATTGATTTGGAGGTCCGTAGGTCATTGCGACGTTAATTTGCGAAAGTTGGAAAGTTGGAAGATTTTGGAAAGTTTGACCGGGAGTGGATCTTTTGATATTGGGATCGGATTTCGATTTCTGAAGTTGGAGTAGGTCTGTAATGTCACTTGTGTGCAAAATTTAGTGTCAATCAGAGTAATTTTGGTATGAATCGGCATTGGTTTCAGAATTCGGAAGTTCATAAGTTCTTAGGCTTGAATTGGGGTGCGATTCATCTTTTTGATGTTGTTTGATGTGATTTGAGGCCTCGACTAAGTTCGTGTCATGTTTTAGGACTTGTTGGTATATTTGGTTGAGATCACGGGGACCTCGGGTGTGATTCCGACCATGTTCGGCGCATTTAGAAACTTTGAAGAATTTATGAAGTTGCTTGTTTTTCTCAGTTCTGGTGTCCTTCTACGCGTTTGCGATGATGCTCCCACGTTCGCGTAGAGTCTTCAAAGATTTGTTGGAAGTTTACCCTTCGCGTTTGCGAAGATGGCCACGCATTCGCGAAGGGGCAGGACTTGGTGCTCTACGATCGCGGACTGAGTTACGCGTTCACAATGAGGAAGGCAGTCTGGGGTGAGACTCATGCGTGGTCTACGCCTTCGCGAGAAGGGCTTCGCGATCGCGAAGCTTGAGAACCCTTGGTCACCGCGTTCGCGATTGGATCCTCGCGTTCGCGTAAGGGGAAATCTGGGCGGTAGCATCTTTGTGCTTCGCGAACGAGAAGAAGGAATTAACTGGGCAGCAGACTTAAATTCCAAAACGAGGGTCCATTCTCTTATTTCAGATTTGGACTTTGACAGCTCAGATTAAGGTGAGATTTTGAGGGATTTTCAGAGGAAGTGTTGGGGGTAAGGATTCTTAACTCATTTTAAATTAAGTTCCACTAATCTATCATTGATTTCATCATATAATTAGAGATTTGGGGTGAAAAATTGGGAAAAAAGATAGAAGTTCTTAGACCAAGGTTTTGGGTTTTGAAAGGCTTAATGAGGTCGGATTTGGATTATTCCTGTATTGTTGGACTCGATATCGAATGGGTGTTCGGATTTTATAATTTTATCGAGTTCCAAGACGTGGGCCTGAGTCGACTTTTTGGAGTGATTTTTTGATTCTTAGCTAAGATCATTATTTTATTATTTAATTAGTTTCCTATAGTTATATTTATAGTATGAAATTGTTTTGGATAGATGCGAGCCATTCGAAGTTGGAATATCGAGGGAAAAGCCTTCTAATTGATTGATTGAGCGTTGTTTGAGGTAATGGACTAGCCTAACCTTGTGTGGGTGAAATTCACCTTAGGATTTGTCACTGTTGTGAAAATTTGTGATATGTGAAGGCAGTGTACGTAAGGTGACAAGTGCATACACGGGCTAAATATTGAAATTCCGATTTTAGCTACGTAGTTTCCTTTTCATGCCTTAATTCAGTTACTATAGCATGTTATAGTCATCATGTTTAGTCTAATTTCTTGATGCAATATTAAAGGCGGAAACAAGAAAATAAAAGATAGAAGCAAGACGCTCTATGAATTATCAAGACAACAAGTAGGAACTAGTCTACTTATCTTCTTGATGAAATCAAGGAGTACCTATACTATACGAATGACCCTCAAGACAACGATTGTCTTGCAAATTATTCGATCAAACAAGGAACGAGTTCAAGTTTGAATCACACCAAAATTGGACAAGTTAAAAGTCACACGAGATTTGGGAGTGCTGCCAATTTTCTTTTATAAAAATAATGTAAGGTGCTGAAAGTAATGAAGTCTTTAGGCTTATATAGATTGAGTCTTTACCTAAATCAACTGGGGAAAAAATAACTAGTTAACCTAAATCAACTAGGAAACAAATAACTAACAAAAAAGGCCATAATTTGGCTAAGTTTAAGAACTAGTCACGCAGGACTTTCATAGCCTTACATCACACGCCAATCTTCACAAAGTGCATAGAATTACTTGGCTCTTCTTCACCATCAAATGTGCATCATGAAGCTCTTTAGCTTGACTTCTCATGAATGGTCTTGAAGGTTTAAATGTATCATGATCAGGTTGACCTGCATCACCATCCCCTTCTTGGGAACATTTCGTCCTCGAAATCGAACCTTCTTCATCTTTCAAAGCAACACAAGGAGTTAAGTCAATGACATTGAATGTCTTAGAAACATCATAATAATCAGGCAGATATATGACATAAGCATTATTATTGATCTTCTGCAACACTTGAAATGGTCCATCTCCTCGCGGAGCCAACTTCCCTTTCCTATGGTTCGGAAATCTTTCCTTTCGGAAGTGTACCCAAACCCAGTCACCTTTCTTTAAGTCCAGCTTTTTCCTTCCTTTATTCTTCTTGACCGCTACCTTTTCATAAGCATCATCCAAAGTTTTCCTCACCTTAGCATGCAATTCGAGCAATGCGGCTGCCCCGTTTTCTCCATGAACGCTAATAACTGCATCTCTTGGCAAATGAACAAGATCAAGTGGTATCAAAGGATTAAAACCATAAACACATTCAAATGGAGTAATGTTAGTCATGCGATGAATAGTTCTATTATATGCAAACTCCATAATAGGTAATCGGTCAGCCCAAGTGCCGGACTTCCCTTTGGTCAAAGCTCGAAGAAGAGCTCCTAAGGTGCGATTAACAACCTCGGTTTGACCGTCAGTATGTGGATGATGTGATGTAGAAAAATAACAATTTGGTGCCACGAGCACCCCACAAACACTTCCAAAAGTGACTCAAAAACTTAGCATCCCTATCACTAACAATAGTTCGAGGCATACCATGCAACTTTAACACATTAGCAATGAACAAAGAAGCAACATGTTGTGCATCATCACATTTTTTACAAGGAATGAAATGAGCCATCTTAGAAAACCTAGCAACAACCACATAAATGCTATCATGACCACCCCTAGATCGCGGCAGCCCCATCACAAAATCCATCGAGATATCTACCCAAGGACTAGTAGGAACGGGTAAAGGAGTATACAAACCATGATTATTAGACCTAGACTTAGCTCTTTTACACTCAAAACACGCTCCACATATTCTCTCGACATCTCGCCTCATCCTAGGCTAATGGAACTGTTCCCCTAATATAGCTAAAGTCTTATCTACCCCAAAGTGTCCCATCAAGCCCCTACAATGTGCCTCACGCACCAATAACTCTCGCTATGAGGACTCGGGTATACAAACTCTCCCCTTATTAAAAAGGAACCCATCATGCCATTGATACTTCTCAACTCGATGCCCACTAGTAATGGCATCATACACACTCTTAAGTTTAGGGTCATGCTCGTACATAGACTTAATACTCTCAAAATCCATCAACCTAGATGCTAACGTGATAGCCAAAGAAAACTTCCTAGATAGTGCGTCAGCTACTACATTCTCCTTTCCCTTCTTGTAATGAATCACGTAAGGGAAATTCTTAATGAACTCTACCCACTTGGCATGTCATTTATTTAGTTTCTCTTGACCCCTAGGATGTTTGAGTGACTCATTATCACTCCTAATTATGAATTCCTTAGGCCATAGGTAATGTTGCCAATGAGCTAAAGCTCTCACGAGGCCATACAATTCTTTGTCGTACGTAGCGTAATTCAAGGCAGCCCCCTTCAACTTCTCAATAAATAAGCAATAGGCTTCCCATCTTGCATAAAAACACCTCTAATTCCCACCCCGAGGCGTCACACTCAATTTCAAATGCCTTACTAAAATCAGGTTATTGTAACAACGGGGCAGAACTAAGCCTACGTTTCAACTCTTGGAAGGCACCCTCTTACGGCTCCCCCCACACAAAAGGCGTGTCTTTTCTCACAAACTCCGTGAGTGGTGCTGCTATGGTGCTAAAGTCTTTAACAAAGTGTCTGTAGAAACTAGCTAGTCTATGGAAACTTCTAACATGCGAAACAGTAGTAGGAGTAGGTCAATCTCTAATAGCTTCAACCTTAGATTCATCTACTTCAACACCATTAACACTTACAACAAATCCCATAAATACAACTTTCTCTACACAAAAGGCACACTTTTTGTAATTAACATATAACTTTTTGGCTCTTAATACTTCAAACACTTTCCCTAAGTGATCAACATGGTCATCTAAACTTCTACTATAAATCAGGATATCATCAAAGTAGACAACCATAAACTTATTAAGAAACGGTTTAAGCACATGATTCATTAATTCATGAACGTACTAGGTGCGTCGGAGAGACTAAAACGCATCACCAACCATTCATATAGACCAAACTTGGTCTTGAATGCAGTTTTCCACTCATCACCCGGTTTCATACGGATTTGGTGGTAACCGGACCTAAGATCAATCTTAGAAAACACACTTGAACCACATAAATCATCTAGCATGTCATCTAACCTAGAGATAGGATGACGATACTTTACCGTTATCTTGTTGACGGCTCGGCAATCAACACACATCCTCCAGGTGTCGTCTTTCTTTGGAACCAAGATCACGGGTACGGCACACGGACTTAGACTCTCTCGAACTAGCCCCTTGGTCAATAGCTCATCCACTTGTTGTTGCAACTCCTTAGTATCCTGTGGATTGCTTCGATATGCGGGATTGTTCGGAATTTGTGACCCCGGAACAAAGTCAATTTGGTGTTTTATCCCCCTCAACGGAGGTATTCCACTCGGCATCTCCTCGGGAAACATGTCCCTATATTCCTGCAAAACATCACTAACAACACTAGGCAAGGGGTGAACGTTAGTAGAAACTTCATCATTAGAGCTCAAGTAAACACCCT
>MCJB01050958.1:3315-34368 GCA_002018475.1 Nicotiana obtusifolia
GCTTGTTTCAGAATGTTTACATGTCTTTTTCTCATATATTCTCTGTATGCTACATGATTTAAGAATTGAATCAAAGTACATATCTTTTCTATATGTCGACCTGTGTAACTTGTTATTCAAGCATATCTTCTGTATATGCAACTGTTGCTGAATTAATGATACTTTACGCCTATCTTCTCTATATGCAAATGTTGATGATTTAATTATACTATGTTTCATATCTTCCCTATATGCTGAGTTTTTAACTAGTATGATACCTATGCATATTCTCTCTATATGCAGTTGCTAACATGTTAATTGAAATCAAATGTGTATCTTCTCTAAATGCTGAACTGTTAGTTGGTAACAATGTTTGTGCATATCTTCTCTATGTACACCGATGGCATTACCCATACTTCAAACATAGATTTTGATACTGTTGCTAGGTATATGTATATGTTATTTAAGATGAATATGTTATGTAAAGTGAGTATCCTTGACCTGAAACCTCGTCATTACTTTACCGAGGTTAGTCAGGATACTTATTGGGTACATAGGATCGATTGTACTCATACTACACTTCTACATCTTGCATGCAGATCTTGAAGATGAGTTGTTGTGGATGTATAGGGCTAGCATTGATGATGTACCTACGTTCCAGATATGAGCTACCACTTGTTCTTGGTAGCTTAGGATTTGTACTTCTGTTTATGAATATTCAAACAAATGTTGTATTAATTCTTCGTACAGGTTTTGTAAATCTAAATCTTAGTGGCTCGTGACTTGTGCTACTAATCCTTGGGGTAATTGTATGGATTTTCACCTTATTATTTAGTGTTATTGATGATCTTTTATTTGAGCTGTATTATTCATTATTTGGATTACCTAACATATTGGGTTAGGCCATCACAATTAGGCAGGATTTTGGGTCGTGACAGTATAATTACATGATCTTATCCTTTCGTGATAGTATGCATATTCAGGGTTACTACCTCTTACTTCGCCAAGATGGGGTATTCATGAGATTATTGTTATACTTGATTTGGTCGTAGTCATACTTCACATCTGCACCTTTATTTATTATGTTCTTGTGCACCTTATTGATTATTTATGAGAATATGCATCATTAGAGATGAAATATTATTTCAGATTTGCTATGATTATGACACATTTGGACATGTTCTGATTTGGATATGGTACAAAGTTTCTATCATGGATTATTGTGACATTGTTATGGCTATGGAACGAGGTTTCTACCATGCAGTTATGGTGATATTGTTATTGTTATGGACCAAGGCCTCTGCCGTGCACAGTGTGAATATGGATCCATTCCTCTAGGGTTGCCCACTCATGGTTCTCTGTTGACGGAGTACACGTAGGGTGTGAGAAATTGACAGATGTTCGTTTGATTCTGATATAGAATCTGATATTATGAGTTTTGAGCATAAAGATGGAAGCTTTGACCATTCAAGTGAATTCTCCAATACTATATCATGCATACTATATTCTTTCTATGTTTATCTTCTAACATGCTACTCAATGACATATTATATGCTTTGGATTTGATAGATGAGATAGGACTATCTATGTTAAGTTGATACCTTATGATGTATTCTTTTATAGTGTCGTACGGTTAGGATCAATCTAAACCAACCCATCACATTATGTATATGATTCAACATGCCAACTCTTAAACAACTTATTAGAAATACAAGACAGCCAATCAGAAATGTCACGAAATCCCCCGTTCTTCGGAGGTGCCCTCAGCGTCGAAGAACATGTACTAGGGTGTATGTGCGACTCGTTTAGATCATGAGCTAGCACAAAAGCAAGAAAACTACTTTTACAGTATCAATGAACAATAGCGGTGAATGGGATAGGATGGAAGAAGGAACTCCATTCAGTATTTAAAAAAAAAAACTCTATCATATCCCTCTGTTGTGTATGAAGTTTATGGTTTCCGTTGGTATAAATCCAATCACCTGAATTTAAGATGATAAGAAATTCTCCATCGGTAACAAATGGTTATCCATTAAGCGGAGGAAATCTTATTTAAAAAGCATAAAACATAAAGATTAGGCAGGCTCCCACTCTGGCAAGAACGGACTAAGAGGGTCAGCTACCCAGTAAACTTTCATAATTAAATACCGTTATTGTGTAGGTAGATCTGGTTGTGAAAGACCTATTACTGGATAATTCATAGGTAGAGCCAAAGAGTGTGAACTATACAAGTTCCCAATAACATTAATTAGTTTATTAAATATTAAATTAAGGTATAAAGTAAAGGCTCCGGTGTATAGAGAAGACCTCAACGTTTAAGAAGTAACCATAGAAAGAAGGAACCCACTATTTAATTTTTGATTTCTTTTATTTACTAGATTTTCGATACCTAGGAAAATACAATTTTTTATTTCTTTCTTATTTCACGGTGAAATACCTAAAAAAAAAAAGAAGAAAAAATCGTGTCGGGAAGGTTAGAGTAGCCAAAGCCATTGGAATTTTTATTTTATACATTGGAAAAATCCGCTTTGTTATTAATAGACTAGGAAGGGGGGGAAAGAATAACTGAAAGAAATGCAATCAATTAGTTATTCGTCAAAGTTTCATTTATTCAATGATCAGAATTAAACGGGGATATATAGCTCGGAGACATAGAACAAAAATTCGTTTATTTGCATCAAGCTTTCGGGGGGCTCATTCAAGGCTTACTCGAACTATTACTCAACGGGAAATAAGAGCTTTAGTTTCGGCTCATCGGGATAGGGATAGGAAAAAGAGAGATTTTCGACGTTTGTGGATCACTCGGATAAACGCAGTAATTCACGAAAGGGGAGTATCCTATAGTTAGAGTAGATTAATACACGATCTGTACAAGAGACAGTTGCTTCTTAACCGTAAAATACTTGCACAAATAGCTATATCAAATAGGAATTGTCTTTATATGATTTCGAACGAAATCATAAAAGAAGTAGATTGGAAAGAATCCACCAGAATAATTTAAATGGAGTTCCCCGGAGAATGAACTCCGAGAAGGTAGAGTAGAAATTAGTATGAGAAAATATGATGAAGTAGTCAAAATGAATGAACACGTTCAATTCAATAAAAAAGATTTCTTTTTTTTTCGATTCATTTTTTTTTTCTTACGACACGATATTCAAATCTTGATTCACTCAAATCTAGATTCTTGTAATTATGATTCATGTGAAGAAAAACTAAGCCTATTTATTTCGGGCTTTAAAACCTGTAGTTCTAGCGGTCGACTCGGTTCTTTCAAATTGTTTCTCATTATTGAGAAAGGGTAACAAAGATAAAATACGAGCTTGTTTTATAGCAAGAGCAATTAGTCGTTGTTGTTTCAAGGTCAATCTATTCACTCGTCTTGATAATATTTTTCCTTGTTCACTAATAACTCGACTAATTAAACTCATGTTTCTATAATCAATTCGATCCCTCGATTGAATTGGGGGCAAACGCCTACGAAAAGATCGCTTGGATTTATCCATGGGTTGTTTGTTTAATTTCTTCCTTATCCCTAAAATCCTATTTCTTAATTCTAATTCAGTTTAGATCCACCCAAAATAGGATTTTAAAAAAATAGGATTTGTTTATTTTCTATTTAAATGTGTTATATATATAATGTCATTTTTTCCCCTTCCTTGAAAGGGTAAGACACAGGTACTTGGTTCGCTCTATTTCTTTATCTCACCATGAATCATATGTTTGTAACAATAGAGACAAAAAATTTTCAATTCTAATCGATTAGGCGTATTGTGCGGGTTCTTTTGAGTAATATATCTGGAAATACCTCTTGATACCTTATCAACACTATTTCGGACACAACTAGTACATTCCAAAATCACCGTTACTCGGACATCTTTCCCCTTGGCCATGAACCTCCTTTGGATTTTTGATTTTGTGACGACCCAGCTAGTCGTCTCATGAGTTACCGCTCCGTTTTTCCCGTTTCTACCTTATAATACTTCGTTATCCGTGTTTTATGTAATCACGTTGAATGGTTTGCGTTCGGAGTAGATTTGGTAAGAAATGAGACACTTAGTCTCTTTCAAGAAGGTTTAAGTTGTAAAAGTCAACCGAATGTTGACTTATGAGTTAGAGGGCTCGGATGTGAATTCCGACGATTCAATTAGTTTCGGGAGATGATTTATGACTTAGGAGTGTGATCGGAATTGGTTTTGGAGGTCCGGTGTAGAATTTGGCTTGAATTGGTGGAGTTAATTCAACAACTTCAACAACACAAATTTTCGGTTCTTCTTTCTTCTCTTTTTTTTCACGTTTTTTTTTCTTCAAAAACGAAATTTAAGAATTAGAACCTAAAACTAAGGCTCGAAGAACAGGATTGGGATTGTAGAAACAAACCCGTTCCAAGCTCTGATACCAACTGATGCAACATGAAACGCGGAAATAATAAAAGAAAAGATAGAAGCAAATATTAATAAAAAGAACGTTTAGAGGAGAACGTCCGGCGACTGCGACGATTAGAGAGAGAAAGAACAGACGAAGCTCGAACGCCATAAATGGCGTCGCCGGCCGGCGAAACTCCGGCTGGCCAGCCACCACAGACCACTCCAATAGTACCTAACACTATTTCACCCACACCCAAACCCCTGGATTATTCTCAAATTCTTAAACCAGCAATTCTAAACAACAATGAAGTTTCGAACCCTAATAGAAGAATTGAACTGATTCCGATCAAGAAGGCAACATACATGCACGGACAATCGATTATCAAATACACTGTAGCTGAAGTATCCCGTATGAACATCATAGAAGGTCCACAATTTGCGGTACTGGGTAAGTTCTCATATGGGTGACCGGACTTGCAGGAACTCAGAAAAATCATACCAATCCAGTGTGGAATTAGAGGTGAGTGTAACATTGGCTTCTTCAGAGATAAACACGAGCTCATCAGACTAACTTTGTGGGAGGATTTCATAAAAATCACTTCAAAAAGCACATATGTTACGACCCGTAAAACTCGTACGTTAAAATACACTGTGAGATAGCTCACATATGAGGACCCAAGAACCAGGAAAATGGTTTAAAGTTAAGAAAAAGAACAAAGGTGTCGCATAGCTAGATATGCGGACCGCAAAGCACAAATGCGGACCGCATATCCAACATCAGGGTCGCAAACTGCGACAGAGTTCTGGGCTGAAATTGTGTCAAATATGCGGCCAGTATGCGGACCGCTTAATGCAAATGCGGACCGCAAATATGACACCCTCCATCGCAGAATGGAACAGAGTTCTGGGCTGAATCAATGTCTAAAATGCGACCAGAATGCAATCGCATTGTTGAAAATGCGAACCGCAAATCTGGCCTTTCTGTGTCGCATAATGCAACAAATTTCTGGGGTGAGATTTGCGACCAAAATGCGAACTGCATACCCTGTTTGCGGTGGGTATGCAATCGCAAACCTGAAATTTGTCAGGTACGTGTGCCACTTATTGCCAGGCCTATAAAAGGGACCCAAACCCGTCCCTTCTTTATTTTTCTGAGTCCAAGAATAGTAGAAAGCCCCAAACGACCCCTCTCAAACCCTCACATCAGAGCAACCAAATCCCTCTCTTCCAAACTCTAAATAGAAGAAGGGAAGCAAGAAATTGAAGAACTAAAGGAAACCCTAGCTGAGTTTCCCCCTCCTACGAACCCTATTGGAGGCAAAGACCTAGAAATTGAGGAATCGAAGAAGGGGGTCAAATAATTCACATGAAAGGTAAGTTACTACTCCCTTTCATGTGGGGTTGCATGTCTGTAAGAACTTATGGGAGTATGACTAGAAGCCATGAAATCGAAATGAGTGGGGTTAAACGGAATGGGTCATGATTATTAAGGGTTGTAAATGAGTTGCATGTGCTATAAATACGTTTAACGGAGTTTAGGGAAGGAAGGGTGTAGAGAACCACCACATGAACTTAGGAGATTATGGTTAATGATAGCTATCACGCGAAGTGAGTAATCATTGAGCTATTCTTTAATTGTAGATTAAAGAATTGTGACAAATTGCGTAGCTTGAGAACCGGCACAATAAGCACCAGGTATGCCATGAATGAGCCCCAAAGAACATTCTATTCTTAGAAGCTAGTGTTGCTTATGTTGTTCTTCCCTCTACGGAATGATTATTCTTGCTTCATGGTAACGATGTTGGCGGAAATCCTTGAGTCTTATAACTGATGTGTTAAAAAGGGGTATTCTTAATTACATGAGACAGAAGGGATAGTAAATGTAACAAGTCAAGAACACAAGTCATAAATAAGCTTGCAATGTATTACGTGTATATATATGTGTATGATTGAATTCGTATGACCGCGTCTTGTAAAGGCCGGGTATGAGCCCACAGAGGCATATGTTATGACCGCGCCTCGTAAAGGTCGGGTATGAGCCCACAAAGGAATATGTTATGACCGTGCCTAGTACGGCCGGGTAAGGCATGCTATGAGATGATAATGATGAGCCCACAGAGGCGTATGATGATAAAGAGCCCATGGAGGCGTATGTGATTGTGTGGTAACGTATGTAAACGGTTTCGGTAACAGTAAATGTATATGAAAATGACAAGCCCATAGTGGCGCGGATAGTGGTTTAAGGTAACGATTACGTAACGCATCCGGTAACAATAAATGTACATGAAAATGGCAAACTCACAAGGGTAAAAGTATAATGCTGTAATGATGGAAATAGGCAATGTAACAACGATGTAATAGAAGTATGTGATTGGACATAAATATTACTACGTGTCATGGTTGGCTTCCCTCAGAGGCAATTCCTTTGCTACGAGTTACATGTTTCTATCCTGATGCTTATATGACTGCTCTTATATTGTGTTTCCTGTCTTACGTACTCAGTACATTTTCCGTACTGACGTCCTTTATTTTGTGGACATTGCATATCGTGCTGCAGGTCCTAATAGATTGACAGACGGTGCTCCCCCACTGCAGTAGGCTACCAGTTCAGCAGACATAGCAAGATCCATCCTTCGGACTTGCTACATTTTGGTATGCATTTTGTGTAGACATTTTGGGCATGTCGGGGCCTGTTCCGACATAGGATGTTTAATATCTGTTATTGTAGAGGTTCAATAGATAATTTTAGTGGTGTATAGACAAATGTTGGTTATGTATGGACAGGTGTCCGGGTATGTACACGTTTTGTAAATCTTATACCTAAAACATAGTAGTACGTTCCACGGATATATGTACGTATGCATGTGCACGAAGTGTGTCTCCAATGAAAGGCCCAATTTAATGATCTTTTTGTTTGAAATAATAAGTAAGGAAAATGAGTTAGCTACAATGAAGGGTTCGCCGGTACTCTGCAAGCAGGGTCCGGTGCCCGTGTCGCGGGTCCGCCGGGCGGGTCGTGACAGAAATTGGGTGCAGAGCAAGGTCGTGTCCTAGGGATTGTCTATGAGCCGTGTCTAGTAGGGTCTTGATTATGGGTGTGTTGCGCACCACATTTCATAACCAGGAGGCTACCTGACATTTAGGAATGTTAACTTCTTTCAGAATCTAGATCGTGCATAGAGCTAAGTCGTAAGTGTTCATCTCTAATACTTGCCTTGTTTTCCTACAGCGTTGCCTTCGGCTAGGAAGCAAGTCAATGGTAGACGGCTCGATATAAATGCCGGAGAGGGGACCAGTCAGGTGCCCCACACGGAGGAAGGCCAAAGCGAGACGCCTTCTCAGACTTCATCTACTCCTCCTCCCCCAGAGGATATCAGAAGTCGCCCAGCTTCCCCAGTCCCTTCTTCTAATGCTACAAACCAGGACCTCAGGACTGCAGTGCAGTTGTTGACTAGCCTGGTAGCTTCTCAGGCTCGGAGACAGAATACCGGTACTGTTGAGAGACCGGTCAGTACGAGGGTCCGTGACTTTATCAATCTGGATCCTCCAGTGTTTACCGGGTCCGATCCTAAGGAGGAACCGCATGATTTCATTGATCAAATACACCGCACACTGCGGGTTATGCATGCTAGTGACACAGAGGCAGTAGAACTGGCTTCTTACAGATTATGGAACCTAGCTTTGTTCTGGTATGATGGGTGGGAGAGATCGAGGGGTCCAAATGCTCCCCCACCCGTATGGAAAGAATTCTCTGAGGCATTTCTTCGCCACTACCTGCCAGTTGAGGTACTTCGAGCTAAGGCCGATAAGTTCTTGAACCTTAAGCAGGGAAATATGAATGTACGAGAGTACAGTATGCAGTTTGACTCTTTGGCAAGGTATGCTCCCCACATGGTGGCAGAGATGAGCGACAGGGTTCACTTGTTCGTGAACGGATTGAGGCCGCATTTGATAAATGAATGCACAACAGCCTCCTTGATAGAGGGCATGGATATCTCCCGTATTCAGGCTTATGCCCAGACCATAGAGGACCGTAAACGCCAACAAAGGGTGGACAGGGAATAGGAGAGCACCCAGCATAGGAGAACGAGAGCTGCGGGGTATTCTAGTTATTCCAGAAGTAGTGTGAGGCCCCATTCTTCCAGGAGCTTGGCACTACCTGTGTCTAGTGCCCCTCGACAGTTTCAGAGCTCGCGGGCATCAAGCTCGCCGTATCACAGGGCTACCAGTCAGATGAGACCCTCCATGCCTTGTTGTGAGCAGTGCAGCAGGACCCATTTTGGACCCTGCCGTAGCGAACCGGATGGATGTTATTATTGTGGACAACCCGGTCACATGATATGAGACTGTCCTTATAGAAGGGATGGTGGCATGGCTCACCAAACTGGATCTGCTGCTGGTTCTTCCTCATCTATTCGACCTCCAGTACGGGGTCCTCAGCAGCCAGTAGTTCGTGGCAGAGGCAGTGGTGCAATGCCGGGCCCAAGCGGTGTTCAAAACCGAATATATGCTCTAGCGGGCCGACAGGACCTTGAGTCATCTCCGGATGTTGTTACAGGTATACTATCAGTGCTTTCTCATGATGTGTATGCATTGATTGATCCCGGGTCCATGTTATCTTATGTTACACCCCTTGTGGCTGACAAATTTGATGTTGCACCCGAATTATTAAGCAATCCCTTTGCGGTATCCACTCCAATAGGAGATTCTGTAATTGCCAGGAAGGTATATAGAGGCTGCACTGTGACGATCTGTAATCGTCCAACCTCGGCAGATTTAATTGAGTTAGAAATGATCTATTTTGATGTGATAATGGGGATGTACTGGTTGGCATCGTGTTACGCCAGTGTCGACTGTTATACAAAGGTGGTTAAATTCCAATTTCCTAGTGAACCTGTCCTTGAATGGAAGGGGAATGTTGCTACACCGAAAGGTAGGTTTATTTCCTACCTTAAGGCAAGCAAGATGATCTCTAAGGGTTGTATCTACCACCTTGTTCGCGTTATGGACGCGGAGGCGGAGCCGCCTATCTTACAGACGATTTCGGTAGTCAATGAATTTCTGGATGTCTTTCCAGATGAACTTCCAGGTCTTCCTCCTGAAAGGGAATCGGGTTTGGCATCGATGTGTTGCCTGACACTCACCCAATTTCTATTCCTCCGTATAGAATGGCCCCAGTAGAATTGCGGGAGTTGAAGGTACAGTTGAAGGACTTACTGGATAAAGGCTTCATTAGGCCTAGAACTTCACCTTGGGGTGCACCAGTCCTGTTCGTACGGAAGAAAGACGGATCGTTACGAATGTGTATCGATTACCGTCAGTTGAATAAGGTCACCATAAAGAACAAATATCCACTTCCAAGAATCGATGAACTGTTCGACTAGCTCCAGGGAGCCAAATAATTCTCTAAGATTGAGCTGCGCTCGGGATATTTTCAGTTAAGGGTCAAGGAAATTTCTAGTGATGTCATTCGGCTAACAAATGCCCCAGCCGCTTTCATGGACCTCATGAACACTGTATTCAGGCCTTATCTTGATGTGTTCGTGGTGGTGTTCATTGATGATATTTTGGTGTATTCCCGCTCAGAGGCAGAGCATGTGGGTCACTTGCGGATAGTATTGCAGACCCTTCGAGACCACAGGTTATACGCAAAGCTCGCCAAAAGTGAATTTTGGCTGAACTCAGTGGCATTCTTAGGCCATGTGATATCTGATGAAGGTATTAGTGTCGATACTCAAAAGATCGACGCGGTCAAGAATTGGCCAAGGCCTACTACACCATCAGAAGTCCGTAGCTTCTTGGGGATGGCAGGATATTTTAGGCGGTTTGTAGAAGGATTTTCTTCTATATCCACACCGTTAACTAAGCTGACCCAGAAAGCTGCCAAATTTCAATGGACAAATACTTGTGAGTGGAGTTTTCAAGAACTGAAAGATCGATTAAAATTCGCTCCAGTCCTTGCTCTTCCCGACGGAACTGAGGGTTATGTGGCATATTGTGATGCCTCCGGCATAGGTTTGGGATGTGTATTGATGCAGCACGGTAAGGTGATTGCTTATGCTTCGAGATAGTTGAAGAAGCATGAAAAGAATTACCCAACCCATGACCTGGAATTGGCTGTTGTGGTATATGCCTTAAAGATGTGGCGACACTCTCTCTATGGTGTTCATGTCGACATCTACACAGACCATAAAATTTTACAGTACATCTTCAGCCAAAGGGAGCTAAATCTGAGACAACGACGTTGACTTGAATTATTGAAAGACTACGACGTCAAGATATTGTATCATCCGGGCAAGGCCAATGTTGTGGCCGACGCCCTCAGTCGTAAGTCAATGGGAAGTTTAGCACACGTCGAAGCAGGTAAACAAAGTTTAACCAAGGAACTTCATCAGCTAGCCAGTATGCAAGTCAAATTGTTAGACTCCGAAGGTGGAGGTATTGTTGTGCATAACACGTCTGAATCATCTTTCGTAACTGAAGTGAAAGCACGTCAATACGAAGACCCCACCTTGATGCGATTGAGAGAGGACATTCAGCAAGGTAGGATCTCAACTTTCGAGATCGCAGGGGATGGGACCTTGAGGTGTCAAGGCCGATTGTGTGTGCCTGATGTAGCAGAATTGCAAGAGAGGATCATGAGGGAAATTCACCAATCCAGATATTGCATCCATCCTGGCTCAACCAAAATGTATCATGATACCAAAGAACAGTATTGGTGGAATGGGATGAAGAAATCAATTGCGGAATTCGTAGCTCAGTGTCCTAATTGCCAACAGGTAAAGACCGAACATCAGAAACCTGGTGGACTACTCCAAGATATAGAAATTCAGACTTGGAAATGGGAGGTGATTAACATGGACTTCATTGTTGGATTACCTCGCTCCAATCGTAAGTTCGACTCCATCTGGGTGATAGTGGATCGGCTTAACAAGTGTGCTCATTTCCTGCCAGTTAGGGCAACCTACACAACTGAAGATTATGCAAAGCTGTACATCAAGGAATTTGTTAGGCTTCATGGGGTGCCAATGTCTATTATATCAGACAGAGGAGCCTAGTTCACAGCTAAATTCTGGAAATCTTTTTAGAAGGGTTTGGGTACACAAGTAAGTCTCAGCACAGCTTTTCACCCGCAAACTGACGGGCAGGCTGAGCGTACCATACAAACACTGGAAGATTTGTTGGGGGCATGTGTTCTAGACTTCCAAGGAAGTTGGGACGACCATCTTCCACTGATAAAGTTTGTGTACAACAACAACTACCACTCCAATATAAAAATGGCCCCATACGAGGCGTTGTATAGGAGGAAGTGTAGATCGCCAATTGGGTGGTTCGGAGTTGGTGAAGCTGAGCTGTATGGCCCGAATTTGGTCCATCAAGCCATTGAGAAAGTACGATTAATACAGGGACGATTGAGGACTGCACAACGCAGGCAAAAGTCCTACTCCGACGTCCGATGTCGTGATTTAGAGTTTCAAGTTGGTGATTGGGTGTTCCTGAGAGTCTCACCCATGAAGGGTGTGATGCGTTTTGGGAAGAAAGGTAAATTGTGCCCGAGATACATCGGTCCGTACAAAATCCTTCGGCGGATTGGACATGTTGCTTATGAATTAGAGCTACCCTCCGAGATGGAATTTGTCCATCCGGTGTTCCATGTGTCCATGTTGAGGAAATGTATCGGAGACCCTTCCCGGGTCGTCTCCACCCAAGACATACAAATCACCGAGGACCTAACCTATGAAGAAGTACCAGTGGCTATATTAGACCGACAGGTCCGCAAGCTAAGAACAAAGGATGTGGCTTCGGTCAAGGTGTTGTGGAGGAAGAGGAGAATGGAAGAAATGACATGGGAAGCAGAGGAAGAGATGAAATCTAAATATCCGTACCTGTTCCCCAATATAAATAATGTAGATGCCGAGGAAACGCCGAGCGTATGAAAAAGAGAAGCATCCCCACGAGGTAAATAAGAACTCGACTCTTCACTATTACCTTTCATTTAATGCTTGGATTCAGTGGCGTCCGAACGAAGCCTGTAAAAGCTGAAACCCCTTTCCCCTACAGTATTACCTTTCATGGATCCATGCATTCGGGGACGAATGTTCCTAAGGGGGGGAGGGTGTTACGACCCGTAAAACTCGTACTTTAAAATACACAGTGAGATAGCTCACATATGAGGACCCAAGAACCCGGAAAATGGTTTAAATTTTAAAAAAAGAACAAAGGTGTCACCTAGCTAGATATGCGGACCGCAAAGCACAAATGCGGACTGCATATCCAACATCAGGGTCGCAAACTGCCACAGAGTTCTGGGCTGAAATTGTGTCAAATATGCAACCAGTATGCGGACCGCATAACGCAAATGCGGACCGCAAATATGACACCCTCCATCGCAGAATGGAACAGAGTTCTGGGCTGAATCAATGTCTAAAATGCGACCAGAATGCAATCGCATTGTTGAAAATGCGAACCGCAAATCTGCCCCTTCCTCTTTGTAAATCCCTTTTAACTAACATAAATAAAAGCTCTTTAAATCAAAAAAAAAAAAAATCTGCCCCTTCTGTGTCGCATAATACAACAGATTTCTAGGGTGAGATTTGCGACCAAAATGCGAACCGCATACCCTGTTTGCGGTGGGTATACGATCGCAAACCTGAAATTTGTCAGGTACGTGTGCCACTTATTGCCAGGCCTATAAAAGGGACCCAAACCCGTCCCTTCTTCATTTTTCTGAGTCCAAGCATAGTAGAAAGCCCCAAACCCCTCTCAAAGCCCTCACATCAGAACAACCAAATCCCTCTCTTCCAAACTCTAAATAGAAGAAGGGAAGCAAGAAATTGAAGAACTAAAGGAAACCCTAGTTGAGTTTCCCCCTCCTACGAACCCCATTGGAGGCAAAGACCTAGAAATTGAGGAATCGAATAAGAGGGTCAAACAATTCACATGCAAGGTAAGTTACTACTCCCTTTCATGATAAGGGGTTGCATGTCTGTAAGAACTTATGGGAGTATGACTAGAAGCCATGAAATCGAAATGAGTAGGGTTAAACGGAATGGGTCATGATTATTAAGGGTTGTAAATGAGTTGCATGTGCTATAAATACGTTTAACGGAGTTTAGGGAAGGAAGGGTGTAGAGAACCACCACATGAACTTAGGAGATTATGGTTAATGATAGCTATCACGCGAAGTGAGTAATCATTGAGCTATTCTTTAATTGTAGATTAAAGAATTGTGACAAATTGCAACCGGCGCAATAAGCACCAGGTATGTGAGACTATACCGTTCTTTCTTTTGCACGATTCCTATTGAATACAATGCCATGAATGAGCCCCAAAGAACATTCTATTCTTAGAAGCTAGTGTTGCTTATGTTGTCCTTCCCTCTACGGAATGATTATTCTTGCTTCATGGTAACGATGTTGGCGGAAATCCTTGAGTCTTATAATTGATGTGTTAAAAAGGGGTATTCTTAATTACATGAGACAGAAGGGATAGTAAATGTAACAAGTCAAGAACACAAGTCATAAATAAGCTCGCAATGTATTACGTGTATATATATGTGTATGATTGAATTCGTATGACCGCGTCTTGTATAGGCCGGGTATGAGCCCACAGAGGCATATGTTATGACCGCGCCTCGTAAAGGCCGGGTATGAGCCCATAGAGGCATATGTTATGATCGTGCCTAGTACGGCCGGGTAAGGCATGCTATGAGATGATAATGATGAGCCCACAGAGGCGTATGATGATAAAGAGCCCATGGAGGCGTATGTGATTGTGTGGTAACGTGTATGTAAACGGTTTCGGTAACAGTAAATGTATATGAAAATGACAAGCCCACAGTGGCGCGGATAGTGGTTTAAGGTAACGATTACGTAACGCATTCGGTAACAATAAATGTACATGAAAATGGCAAACTCACAAGGGTAAAAGTATAATGCTGTAATGATGGAAATAGGAAATATAACAACGATGTAGTAGAAGTATGTGATTGGACATAAATATTACTACATGTCATGGTTGGCTGCCCTCAGAGGCAATTCTTTTGCTACGAGTTACATGTTTCTATCCTGATGCTTATGTGACTGCTCTTATATTGTGTTTCCTGTCTTACGTACTCAGTACATTTTCCGTACGGACGTCCTTTATTTTGTGGATGCTGCATATCGTGCTACAGGTCCTAATAGATTGACAGACGGAGCTCCCCCACCGCAGTAGGCTACCAGTTCAGCAGACATAGCAAGATCCATCCTTCGGACTTGCTACATTTTGGTATGCATTTTGTGTAGACATTTTGGGCATGTCGGGGCCATGTTCCGACATAGGATGTTTAATGTCTATTATTGTAGAGGCTCAATAGACAATGTAAGTGGTGTATAGACAAATGTTGGTTATGTATGGACAGGTGTTCGGGTATGTACACATTTTGTAAATCTTATTCCTAAAACACAGTAGTACGTTCCACGGATATATGTACGTATGCATGTGCACGAAGTGTGTCTCCAATGAAAGGCCCAATTTAATGATCTTTTTGTTTGAAATAATAAGTAAGGAAAATGAGTTAGCTACAATGAAGGGTTCGCCGGTACTCTGCAAGCAGGGTCCGGTGCCTGTTCGCCGGTACTCTGCAAGCAGGGTCCGGTGCCTGTGTCACGGGCCCGTCGGGCGGGTCGTGACAACATATTACCTCAAATCCAAAGATGGTTTCGAGTATCAGATGAGGCAGTTCATTTATGATACTAAATTCAAGTTTGGAGAAGAGACATCAATGGCTATGGCATGGATTTCCTTCCCACACCTGCTCCCCACCTATTATGTAAAGGAGTGTCTATTTTCACTTGCCTTTGCTGTTGGCAAACCACCGCACTTAGATGCAGCAACAATAAACAAGACAAGGGCAAGCTGTGCAAGAGTAAAGGTCTTAGTTGATTTGCTAGTAGAATTGCCCCAAAAGGTTAGGTTAGACATAGAGAATGAAGCAACAGGGGATATCAGAACCGAATGGATCAAAATACAGTATGACTACCTCCTAAAATACTGTAAGCAATGTAAGATTCAAGGACATGAAATGATTGAGTGTTGGAAACTACACCCGAAAATTCTTGACACAGACACTGCTGAAGAACAAAGGCCAACAGAGCAAAGAAAATCTAAGGGCAAGGATTTAGCAGTAAAGGAACATCCAATGCTGATTTTGTCAAGTGGCAAGGTAGTAGGCAACAATGGCCCTCAATGGAAAGAAGTCAAGGACAATAGAATGCATAAACAAGGAAAACAAAAAGAATCAGTTGAAAGGAATTCTCATCAGGTACTTGTCGCAAACAAATTCAATGCACTAGATCCGGACAAGGTCAATGCTGCAAACAAGCACACTGCTAAAATATATGAACCTGCAGCCACAGAACCTAACACAGACACAACAGTAGGAAGCAATGAACAAATGGTCATGGCAAAGAATTTCAATCAGAATCACTTGAACACTGAAAACATCAGCAAACAAGGCAGTCAGTCAAGCGCAATGAGCCCAGACACTGTGGTGAACAAACATACACAGGATATATCAAAGAATGCAAGCAATCACATGAGAAATGAAGGCTCCTGCAGCAAAAGATGTCAAGGAAACCCAACAGAATTGGTGGATAAGCAAACAGGAAACCAAGTTGATGGAACTAGTCACTCTGCATCTAAAACACCTCTTTCACTTGGTACCCACCCCTGCAATCAACTGAGTAGCAACACAGAAATGAAGACCCTAACAAGCAGCAAAAGGAACACTGGAAGCACCAGCACTGATGAAGTTTCTGAAACTGAGGATACTTTACCTAGCTGTAGAAACTCATTATGCTGAAGCACAGGAAACTGCAGGCACAGTGCCTAATACAGACATACCATCAGGCAGCAATGAACATATGATCATGGAAAGGAATCCCAAACTGAACTACCTAAACAATGGGAGCACCAAAAGTCAAGGCAGCCAGCCATACACAGTGATCTCAGACACTAGCATCGGCAGAACAAAGACAGTTGACACAGGAAAAACAGCATCAACATCAGCAGACTCAGTCAAACACTTAAGGACTGAGAATCAAGAAACAGAAAGCTCAACTTTGAATCATAGCACAAACAAACTCAACAGTGCAGGGACAAATAGCAACAGAGAGATTTCAGACTCAAACAACCTCTTGAGGGCTAAAGCAATCAACAGCAAAGACAGTCGAGTGAAGTCACCAATAATTGGCAAGTCCAAAAATCTGGCAAACTGCATTGACATAACAGCAATACACTGCAGTAACCTAGCAACAGATGGAAACATAGCTTTGACAGCAGCAGGGGAACAAAGAATCAAAAAACTGAATCCTAAAACAGGCAAGCAAGCAAATGCATGAACAATAAGAATTAAAGGCCGGCTAGAGAATCTGATAGAAGAAATGGTAAACCAACCAGAAGACCTACCATCCACACAGGAAGCTCTTTTTCACAACTTCAACTATCAGATAGAAGCACTGGAAGAAATTGATATCCAAGTTGGCAATGAACTAACAAAGATGAAGGTCAGTAGACATCAGGAAAGCACTTCACAAACAATGATCAACAAGAAAGCAGCAGAGGAAGCAAAAACAAACAGAAGTAGTGAGAAAGAAGGGACAAAGGAATCGATCACACAATGGGTTATGTAGAGCTTTTACAATGAACCTGAGCTTACAAACAATCCATATCAAGTTGGCACAAAGAAAACAAATGATCAGAACAGAACAATATCTGCAGAGCAAATAGAAAAAAAAGCAGTTAGACAAGCAGAGCATATTCCAGGGAAATTATGGGCAGATCAATCAAAGGAAGGCTCAGAGGAAGGTGAAATCCCAGAAGAAATGCAAAGTGAAGAAGAACACATTGACATCATCACTGTAAAGAAGCCACAAAAGGGGACAAGCCGAGATCAAGGAACTCCCTTTCCCACAATAAAGGGAGGGTCATTTGATCAGGATCCACTCACCAGGAAAGTAATAATAAGAGCTCAACTACAGGCTACCATCAGGCCCAGAAATCTGACAACAACAATAGCAGCTAGAATTGAAAGAAAAGAAACAACAGGCAAGGACATGGATGATGAGAACAGCTCACAGAACCTAAAAAAACATAGCAAGATAGGGAGACCTATCACCAGTTCAAATAAATAAATTAATTGGCCTAGGGAACCCACAGAGGAAGCAATCCAAAGGCAACAGCAGCTCTTCAACAACAAAGCACCAACCTAAAAGAGCATTGACATACCTCAACACAAGACAATGAATGCCCTCATATGGAACATAAATTCAGTCAACACCATGCAAGCTTTTGAAAGATTGATCACACTACATAACAAGCATCATTTTGAGTTCATTGGCCTCATGGAACCAAAGCAGCAAATCAGGAAATTGGATCAATACAGGAGAAGAATTGGTATGCCACAAGCAATAGCAAATGTGTCCAACAAAATATGGGTTTTTCTGGAGAATACTTATGATGTCACAGTGCTTTCAGACACAATTCAACAACTCACTCTGAAGCTCATTCACTTAGAGACAAATAGGGAACTAATCCTCACTCGTGTAAATGCCAAATGCACTCAAGCAGAAAGAATAGAGCTATGGGATTCAATCTTTGAACTATCCCAAACAATCACAAGTCCTTGGATTGTGGGAGGAGATTTCAATGTCATATGTGATCAGGAAGAGAAATATGGAGGTCTCCCTGTCCTATTCAATGAAGTGGACGACTTTAATCATTGCATTAACATCAGCTGTCTAACAGACTTGGGATTCAGAGGAAGTAGCTTCACTTGGTGGAATGGGAGAGCAGATGAGGAATGCATCTTCAAAAGGCTAGACAGATGTTTAGCAAACCAAATGCTAGAACAAACCTTCCCAACAATAGAAGTCACACATCTCCCTAAGATAGGATCAGGTCACAGTCCACTGCTGCTACAATTCGAGCAAAAGCCAAAAACAATCAAAAAGCCTTTCAAATTCCTCAATTTCTGGATCAAGCAAGATACTTTTGAAGCAGTAGTAAAGGAAAATTGGCAAGCTGATTTCCATGGAGATCCTTTCATCATTTTCAGCCATAAGCTAAAAAAACTGAAGAAAGCTCTATCCCTTTGGAGCAAGGCTACTTTTGGAGATATCTTTCAGAATACAACAAGCATGGAGGAAGTAGTTCTAGTTCATGAAAAATAGTTTGAAGAGAGACCTACTGCACAAAACAGAGAAATACTAAAAAAGGTACAAGAACAAATGATCAGGCATCTAGCTATAGAAGAACAATTCTGGAAATAGAAAGCAGGAATGAACTAGTTTAAAGATGGGGCAAGGAACACAAAATTCTTCCATGCTCAAGTTAATGGTAGAAGGAAAAGCTACAGTTGAAAAGAATACAAAACAATGCTGGCATCTGGTTAGAAGAGCAGGAACAGATTGCTGAGGAAGCCATTAATTACTACAAGGATCAGTTCACTAAGAGAATCAATCCCACATACTTCAGAATCTTGGAAAACATCCAGCAAGTGATACACTCACAGCAGAATGCAGAGCTGACCAAGCTTCCATCAAAGGAAGAAATCAAGCAAGCTGTCTTCAGCTTGAACAAAGACAGTGCAGGAGGCCCAGATGGATTCACAGGCACTTTCTATCAATCCTACTGGGAAATCATAGGAGAAGACATACAAAACATGGTCACAACTTTCTTCTCAGGAAGACAACTTCCCAAGAGCATAACACACACAAACCTGGTCCTCATACCAAAGAAAAAGGAGATAGAAACATTCTCTGACTTGCGACCAATAAGCCTCAGTAACTTCAAAAATAAGATCTTCTCAAGAATCATACATGAAAGGATGTTGGTCATCCTCCCATCTCTAATCTCCCATGAACAAGCAGGTTTCGTGAAAGGCAGAACAATAGTAGAAAATGTCCTCCTGGCACAAGAAATCATCACTGACATTGGGAAAAGAATAAAATCAGGTCCAAATGTGGTTATCAAGCTGGATATGACCAAGGCCTTTGACAGAATATCTTGGCTATACATAAGCAAAGTTCTCAGGAAAAAGGGTTTCAATGAAATCTTCATTGGCTTGATCTTTGACATCGTGGGCAACAATTGGTACTCAATCCTTATCAATGGACAACCACATGGCTTTTCAAATCAACAAGGGGTGTCAAACAAAGAGACCCCCTATCACCCACACTATTCATCATTGCTGCAGAAGCACTCTCAAAGAGGTTAATGCACTCCACCATAAACCCCTATTTTAAAAGCTTTGGAATGCCTAGAAGAAGCCCAAGGATCAATCATCTATCATATGCAGATGATATGATCATTTTCTCATCATCAGATGCTCTCTCATTACAGTTAGTCATGGAGACACTGAATGCATAAGAAGCAGCCTCAGGTCAGCTAATAAACAGGAACAAGTCTGCTATCTACATGCATCACTCAGCAGCCCCAGAGGCAGTAACAAGAACAGAAAGAATCACAAGAATAGGAAAACAGAACTTCACTTTCACCTATCTGGGCTGCCCCATCTTCTACTCATGGAAAAGAATCATTTACTATCAGGACATAGTGAACAATATACAAGACAGACTACAATCATGGAAAGGAAAGCTACTCTCTATAGGAGGTAGAGCTATCTTGATCAAACATGTCTTGCAAAGCATGCCAGTGCATCTACTATCAGTAGTGAATCCCCCCAAACAAGTAATCAACAACATCCATAAGCTTTTTGCTCAATTCTACTGGAGTACCACAATAGGAGGTACCAGCAGACACTGGTCATCCTGGAACAATCTATGCCTACCCTATGATGAAGGAGGAGCAGGATTCAGATCCCTTCATGACATGTCCAAGGCACTCTTTTGCAAGCTGTGGTGGAACTTCAGAACGAAGCCCAGCCTCCGGAGTGCATTTATGACACAAAAATACTGTAAAAAGCACAATGCAGTAACTGTACCATGGAAGAGAGGATCACAAGCTTGGAAGAAAATGTTAGAATGCAGAGAGACCATTGAACACCAAATTGCCTGGCAACTCAAAATGGGATCTTCACATTTCCGGTATGACAACTGGACTAGGCAAGGAGCCTTATACTTCCTAGTACCAGCAAGCTTCCCAATTGATGAATCACTCCAAAATGTGAATAACACCCTATAGAATGGCAACTGGAATATGCAGCAACTATTAGAACACTGGCCACTGGAAATGGTAGATCACATAATCACCTCAACCAAACCCCCAAGGATGGATGACATCCTGGACATTCCATACTGGATGCTACATGAACAAGGACAATTCACAGTCAAAACTGCCTGGGAATACCTAAGGAAAAGGGAAGAAACTAGAGGAGCATATGAGATGATTTGGGTAAAGGGACTCCCCTTCAAAATTGCTTTCTTCATGTGGAGAGTATGGAAAGCAAAACTGCCACTAGATGACATCCTGAAAAGATGGGGGTATCAACTACCCTCAAAATGCTGGTGATGCACTAAATCAAAGGAAGAAAGCATGGCCCACATTTTCTACACTTCAAACACTGCCATCAAGGTTTGGAAATACTTCCTGCAAAGTGCAGGAATTTCAACAGAGGGCATAACCTTCCACCAAGCAATAACAAGATGTTGGACAATGCAAATAGTCAGCAGACTGAAACCAATAATGCAGGCACTCCCATCATGCATTGTATGGGAACTATGGAAAAGAAGAAATAGCCACAAGCATGGTGAACCAGTATCAACAGGTACAGTAATCTACCAAATCTCCACAACACTGCAAGCACTAGTCAACATCAGAAAGCCAGGAATCAATACCCCACATAGATGGCAGGACATCTTACACATGCTGGAGCACTACACTCCAAAATTATGCTACAAAAAAGTCAATTGGGAACTCCTTTTGCCAGGATGGGTAAAGATCAATACTGATGGAGCATCAAAAGGAAACCCAGGAAGAAGTTCAATAGGTTTTTGCATGAGAAGTGAAGCACGGGACCTAATATATGCACTCGGCACAGAATGCACAGAGGGAACAAACACAGAAGCAGAAACAACAGCCATTAATGAAGCTCTAAGATTTTGCAGCACTCAATGCTACTCAAACATATGTCTACAAACTGATTCCATGCTCATAAACAACATCATCAATGGCATAGGAACCCACCTTGCTGCATAGCAGATTAGATAGATGAAATCCTACAACTCAAAAACTCCCTGGGAATAACAGTTTCACACACATATAGGGAGGGAAAAAAATCGGCTGATCACCTTGCAAATTATGCACTTGACTTTGGGAGAATAGAATGTCATCAATTCAGTCAACTTGACTCAATAGGGAGGAAAATCCTTAATGCTGATAAAACACAATGCCCCTACATAAGAGTGAAACTGGCAAAATGACAAGCTCCACATTGCTCTAATTCCTTATAAATCAGGACCTTGTCAAAGAATGGCAAAGCAAATAAGGAGGGAGAAAAAGAATTATCAGTAAAATGCTGATCAGATTACCCCCTAACATTGTTTTCTCATGTGCAGGATGCTGGATTCATCAGGAACGCAGAACAAGCTGCAGCACTAGTGAACTACTGATCACATTAATCCCTTATCATTCTTTTCTCATGTGCAGGTTACTGGACACCATAATTTTGCAAAATAGATTTTGGAGGGAACAAAGCAGAAGCAACAAAGCACACAGCAGGCAACAACAATCTAAACCAGTAGATGCAATTAGCAACATCAGACAAGAGATAGCTGGACCAATAACCAACCTACAAGCTTCTCAAAAATAGCAATCTCATCTACAGGGATCAACAGTTTCTGAACACTGCAAGGGGGACAAAATCAACAGAAGCAACAATAGCCTCACCAGCAGCTACAAAAGATCAAGGAACAGCATGAAACAGCAATCTAGCAGCAGTATCAGTAGCTCCATGAAACAGGCCAAGGCAGGACCTACCACCCTGCAGCAAGGGAGTCAGCTATACCAGCAAAATATCAGAACCAGCAAAACAAAAACTCAACATCTAGCAGCACTCAGCAACTCCCAGCAATATCAGCACCAGCAATTCAATATACTAGAACTAGCAGCTAATCACTCACTGCAGCATCCTTGCTCGACTGGCCAAACCAACAGACATACTACTTGGACAACCAGCAGGAGTCAAACAACAGGGATACAATAGCTACTCATCAGAGGACCAGCAAGCTGGAGGATTTGAAACACAGAAAAGTCACACAAATAACACAGCAAGGCCAACAACACCCACATAACAACATACTGCAATCATCTCACTTGAGGACAGCAAGAACAGAGAAGTGCAGACGAGGGAAAGCCAAGAGAGAAATGATACTGAAGTACCAGCAATGCCAGCAACAACAACTCAGATACACAATGTCACAGACAAACTGCAAAGCAAGCAACAAAAGGAAAGACAAGTACAATGAAATCTGAAACTTGCACTCAAGCAAAGGTAGAAACAATAGCTCAAAATGGTCTGACAGCAAAACAAGGAAACAACACAACAGCAACTCATCAATAGAACCATCAACAACAACAATTGCAATAAGCACAACAGTTACAGAGGCATCAGCAATAAAGGCAACATCAACATTGCAGGAAATTGTTCTCATAGGGTAAGGTTATTGGCGCAATTGCACTGTGTGGTATTAGCACCCCCGGTGCTTAGTCTAATGCAATTGCATCAATCACCTTTTCCATATAAAAACAACTCCTCACACAGAAGCATCTTTTTCTTCAAGTACAATACCCTGGACTACTTCCTTTGGATTAATACTGGACCATTTCCACTTGACACCAGGAATCACATGAACAGCAACTACAACCTCATCAGCAAAGACCACAACAGTGCAAGCAACTCAGTTAACAGCAACACAGTCAACAGCAATACTCATTTGCAACCATCAAAAACATCTATCACCAGCCCTCACCTCAATACAATTGTAGCAAAAAGCACACAGGAACCCAACACTCTCAGCAACTCCATAGCCTCCAGAACCATTAACACACACACCAGCAAACAACAGGAGAACATCAGCAGCAAAAGAAACAACAACTCAACATTTGCACAACCTCCAGGACTAAACACATCAGAGACAAAGGCCATTACAGCAACAACAACAGAAATAAAAGGTTCAGAAACAACAACTACTAACATCACAGAAGCAGCAGGAAAAACAGCAACACATTATAACAGCAACAACAGAAACAAATGCCAACAGCAGCAGCAAGAAGACCAGGGATCAAGCCAGCAATCACATAAAAGAAATGCAGCACATAGAGGCAAAAGGAACCAAAGCAATCAGAGAGTCTACAGCAGCATCCATAAGAAGAAGGACACCGTAAATCAGGCTACTACATTCAGCAGAGAAGGTCACTATCAGCTTAGATTGATCACTTTGGTAAAGCACTCTCGACTGTGGCAAAACAAAAGAAACCAATGCTCACACAAGACACTTGTTGCAACTCTTAGACAATCCCAAGCTTTTGGAAAAGATTTTGGCAATAGAACAAGGAACACACTTTGCACTTATTCAATAGGAGTAGGAATACATGTAATTAGAATAGTCGACCTAGACTTACTTCTCATCGTTTTTGTACATATGACAATCTATCAACATTATAAGATAGAAAGTCATCACATCACATTAGGTCTGACATATTTAGACTCATTTGATCACCAAATGAGGAGGATCAAACACACACAAGATCTAACCAATCATCACCTTTTAGGTACCTTCACAAAGACAAGGTACATGTATTTTTTTGGGGAGGTAAGGTTCATGTCCCCCTCTGTTGATGTATATTCCGATATTTGATAATAAATAAATCATATTTACCAAAAAAAAAGGATAGAAGCAAGACGCTCTATGAATTATCAAGACAACAAGTAGGAACTAGTCTACTTACCTTCTTGATGAAATCAAGGAGTACCTATGCTATACGAACGACCCTCAAGATAATGATGATCTTGCAAATTGTTCGATCAAACAAAGGAACAAGTTCAATTTTGAATCACACCAAAATTGGACAAGTTAATTCACACGATTTTGGTAGCAATGTGCTGCCGTTTTTTGATTGAAAATATTGTCAAAAGGTGTCAAAATAATGAAGTGTTTAGGCTTATATAGGATGAGCCTTTACCTAACTCAAATAGGAAAAGAATAACTAGTAACCTAAATCAACGAGGAAACAACTAATTAACAAAAAGGCCACAATTTGGCTAAGTTTAAGAAATAGTCACGCAGGACGCTAAAACAAGTAAGAATAAATGTCTTTTCCATAACTATACAATAATTCACGCCAAATGCTTGGATCTTCTTCACCATCAAATGTGCATCATAAAGCTCTTTAGCTTGACTTCTCGTGAATGGTCTTGAAGGTTTAAACGTATCATGATCAGGTTGACCTGCATCACAAGGGCTTGTAGGAATGGGTAAGGGAGTATACAAACCATGATTATTAGACCTAGACTTAGCTTTTTTACACTCAAAAAACGCTCCACATACTCTCCTCCACACAAAAGGCACACTTCTTATAATTAACATATAGCTTTTCAGCTCTCAATACTTCAAAACACTTGCCTTAAGTGATTAACATGGTCATCTAAACTTCTATTATAAATCAGGATATCATCAAAGTAGACAACCACAAACTTATTAGGAAACGGTTTAAGCACATGATTCATTAATCGCATGAACCTACTAGGTGCATTGGAGAGACCAAAAGGCATTACCAACCATTCATATAGACCAAACTTGGTCTTGAATGTAGTTTTCCACTCATTTCCCGGTTTCGTACGGATTTGGTGGTAACCGGACCTAAGATCAATCTTAGAAAACACCCTTGCACCACATAACTCATTTAGCATGTCACCTAACCTGGGGATAGGATGACAATACTTTACCGTTATCTTGTTTACAGCTCGGCAATCAACACACATCCTCCAGGTGCCGTCTTTCTTTGGAACCAAGATCACGGGTACGGTACACGAACTTAGACTCTCTCGAACTAGCGCCTTAGTCAGTAGCTCATCCACTTGTCATTGCAACTCCTGATGCAGGCCAACCTGATCAAGCTACGTTCTTGTCTTGGAAGAAGCTACATTCATGTTATGGTAGCGCAATGATAGAAGAAGCAGGTAGCATGTCGGATAAGACAAGAAAAGGCGTTGGTTAGCCTTGGAGAAAGTGTTCACACATCTCGTGTTGGACGAAATATTTGTTGATGATGTACATTTGTGTTTATGTTGTATTATTGTGTTGCTATGGAAGACATTGACTCTTACTTGGGGGTCTTGCGTGGCCATTCTCTTTACTTAGCAAAATTATGGCCTTTTTGTTAGTTATTTGTTTCCTAGTTGATTTAGGTTAACTAGTTATTCTTTTCCTAGTTGATTTAGGTAAAGGCTCAATCTATATAAGCCTAAAGACTTCATTATTTTCAGCACCTTACATTATTTTTATAAAAGAAAATTGGCAGCACTTTGCTCCCAAATCTCGTGTGACTTTTAACTTGTCCAATTTTGGTGTGATTCAAAATTGAACTCGTTCCTTGTTTGATCGAACAATTTGAAAGACAATCATTGTCTTGAGGGTTGTTCGTATAGTGTAGGTACTCCTTGATTTCATCAAGTAGGTAAGTAAACTAGTTCCTACTTGTTCTCTTGATAATTCATATAGCGTCTTGCTTCTATCTTTTGTTTTCTTGTTTTCGCGTTTTATATTACATCAGTTGGTATTAGAGAAACTTTCGTTTATATCACATCAGTTGGTATCAGAGCTTGAAAAGGGTTTGTTCCTACAATCACAATCCTATTCTTCATGCCTTAGTTTTAGGTTCTAATTCTTAAATTTCATTTTTGGAAAAAAAAAAAAGAAGAAAAAAAAAACGTGATAGAAAAGAAAAGATTCAACAGCATCATGGTCATAACAGATTCAACAGCATCATGGTCAGCCTTGAAGAGGATCAGCCAACAGTGCAAAGAAAGACATACAACTTGCATGCACTACACTTGCACCAATCTATCATCAACATCAGCAGCAACACCAACAAAGAGAAACAGTTCCAACAGACAGCACATAACAGTAGCAATTCAGCAGCATCACCTACTCCAATCCACCATCAGCATCAGCAACTGCAAGCTAGTACATGTACAGTCCAAACAGTCGGGACTCAGCGGTAGCAGCTCCAACAGTAGTAGTCACAATTAAGCACAGCCAACAGCTCCATCAACACAACTGTGCAGCCATAAGTCCCACATGGATGGATATCTTCAACTAGGCTTTCCCGGTTACAAGAGACAAAGCAAAATTGAAGATAACTCGCGCTATTTTGATATTTTTTGTAAAATTCTGACAACAATACATATGGGTCAGAGGTGCATAAGGGAGATCAAATGTCACATCAAACTAGGAACAAATGTACTCTTTTGTATAGCTGACCTAAGAAAATTTGTACATACGACTGTCTATTACAAAATGGGCAATTGTCGCATTAACATAGGTCTAACCTCTTACTACTACTTAGGTACTTATAGTCAGTACTTTAAGATGACCATAAGTACATGTACTTTCTTTTGGGAGGTAAGGTCCATGTCCCCCTCCGCTTTGTACTCTGTTCCTAATTAATAAAAACCATATTTAACCACAAAAAAAAGAGAAAAATCGAGAATTGTTGTTGATTGAAGTTGCTAAAACATCTAGGATTGAAACCTTGAAGATTTGATTGTTAATATCTGTTCTTGAAACCAATCTTGAAGTTCTTGATCGTTTAAAAATCGTTCTTGAAACCCTAGTTGAAATCTTGAAGTAAACTGAATTGCTAGAAGAATTATCAATAGTTCTTGGTTGGATTCTTGAAGTTCTTGGACGCCAATTTGTTGTTCTTGAAGCTAGTTCACGTTAATATTGGAGTTTTTGAAGTTTTGGACATCAACTTGCGATCTTGAGTTAGTTCACATTAATCTAGGAAAGACTTGAAGTTCTTGAACATCAAAGTTGTTGTTCTTTGAAGTAGTCACGTGAAACTTAAGAATCTTGAAGTTCTTGGAGTTAAAATTGTAATTCTTGAAGAGTTCTGCATTGTTCTTGAAGAGGGTCTTGAATCCTCAATCGTTCTTAACGAGTCTTCCTTGAATACTTGAAGTTCTTTAACATTAACTATTTGTTCTTGAAGGGAGTCTTGAAAAACGTGTAAGGGGGCCTAAAAAGTGTAAGGGAGGCCAAATTTGGGGAGGATAAAGAGGAGGAATAGGGAACCCTAATTCTAGTCCAAGGAGGAAACAACTCCCAATCCAAAAGGGAGAAGTTCCAAGGAGTGAAATTCTATTTGGACAAGGAGAGGAGGGTCAAAATTGTGTTGGAAAAGGAGAAGGGGGCCCGAAAATCCTAAGGGCTAAGGAGAGAGGATTGGTGTTCTCCAAACTAAAGTGGGAAAGCTTCTAAAATTTCCTTATCTCTTTTATTTCGAATTTCCTTCTGTGATTGCATTAATTCTAATTAGTAGTTCTTAGGTAATTTCTTACTTAAGTAATTACTAATCTTTGAGCTTGTAGGACCTCGTGCTAAAACTCAGAATGTCCACTTTCGTAGATAATTCTTGGCTTCTTGTTCTCACTTGAAAAGTTGTCCGCCTATCGAGTCACATACTTCACTCACCCCGAAGAAAACTATTGATCTTGTGAACTTGAAAGGTCGCTAAGGAACTTGGTCAATTAGAGGAAGCCAATTTGAAGACAAGTGTGAAATCCTACCCGAAAATTTGAGTGAACCCGAGAGTCATTCAAAAAAAGTGAGAGAGAATATTTTTGACTAACCTTAACACATTCTCTAGTCTTGTTTCGTTTGTAGTTACATGGCTACGAAAGGAAAAAGGTTGTGACTGACATTACTTTGGCCGACCTCTTGGCCGAAGTAAGGGCAATTAGCACCCGAGTAGAGAACCTTGAAATAAGCACTAATACTTGGAAGAATTCCGGGGAAGAAACTAGTGATGGTTCTACCTTATGACCTGAACATGATGGTACTGTTTGTGAGGTTGAGTGTGACAATGAAGTTTCTACTAACGTTCACCCCTTGCCTAGTGTTGTTGATTATGTTTTGCAGGAATATGTGGACATGTTTGCCCCGCGAGGAGTTGGTCCATTCCAAGTGTTGCAAGAGACCAATAATAACGCTTATGTTATAGACCTACCTAGTAATGATAGTATTTCTAAGACATTCAACGTTTCTAACTTAACTCCCTGTGTTGCAAGTAGTGCCGCTTTGAAAGATGAAGTGCTTCTATGATTGCGCAATGATGGAAGAAGCGGGTAGCATGTCTGATAAGATAAGAAAAGGCGTTGGTTAGCCTTGGAGAAGAGCCAAGCGTTCACACATCTTGTGTTGGACGAAATATTTGTTGATGATGTACATTTGTGTTTATGTTGTATTATTGTGTTGCTATGGAAGACATTGACTCTTGCGTGGGGGTTCTACGTGGCCGGCCATTCTCTTTACTTAGCCAAATTATGGCCTTTTTGTTTGTTATTTGTTTCCTAGTTGATTTAGGTTATCTAGTTATTATTTTCCTAGTTGATTTAGATAAAGGCTCAATCTATACAAGCCTAAAGACTTCATTATTTTTAGTACCTTACATTATTTTTATAAAAGAAAATCGGCAGCACTTTGCTCCCAAATCTCGTGTGACTTTTAACTTGTCCAATTTTGGTGTGATTCAAAATTGAACTCGTTCTTTGTTTGATCAAAAAATTTGCAAGACAATCGTTGTCTTGAGGGTCGTTCGTAAAGTATAGGTACTCCTTGATTTCATCAAGAAGGTAAGTAGACTAGTTCCTACTTGTTGTCTTGATAATTCATAGAGCGTCTTGCTTCTATCTCTTGTTTTCTTGTTTCCGCGTTTTATATTACATCAGTTGGTATCAGAGCAACTTTTGTTTATATTACATCAACTCCTTAGTATCCTGTGGATTGCTTCGATATGCGAGTTTGTTCGAAATTTGTGACCCTGGAACAAAGTCAATTTGGTGTTCTATCCCCCTCAATGGAGGTAGTCCACTCGGCATCTCCTCGGGAAACATGTCCCTATATTCCTGCAAAACATCACTAACAACACTAGGCAAGGGGTGAATGTTAGTAGAAATTTCATCATTAGAGCTCAAATAAACACCCTTATGAATTAGGCAAATTAAGAGTTTAGTACTATCATTACCTCTCAAATTCTCACCTGGTTGCATCATAGCACAAATATTACCTGACAGGTACGCTGTACTAGCATTGGTCACGGCTTCGATTTTGGTCTCCATTGGAGCCTTAGCTCTAGCCGCCTCTTTCAGTTCCCGCATGCGCTTGTAATCATCACTAACCTGTTGAGGTGCTAAGGGCTTAAGTACATAACTCTTGCTCTCCAGCTTTGCCGTATAAGTGTTGGCCTTTCCATCATGATCAACACACCTATCAAACTACCAAGGCATGCCCAACAGTAAATGGCACGCCTGCATAGGCACTACATCGCATAAGGTTGCATTTCGCGACCAAAAAGCGGTCCGCGAAACCCAGAAAGCGAACCGCGAAATGCCCCTCTGCGTCGCGAAATTAACATTTTGCTGAAATTTAGTTTTTGACTCTTTGACCTATATAAGGGACTTAAACTCGTTCATTCCTCATTTTATAAGACCCAAACACATCAGAAATCTCTCAAGAACATTTCTCCAAGAACCCATAAGCCCTAAATCGACTCCTCTTCATCCAAACACATGAATCAAAGAAGAAAGCATAAAATTGAAGAAGCAAGAAGGAACCCTAGCTGAAGCTTGTCTTCTGCAAACCCAAACCAAAGGCAAAACTTAGAGATTGAAGAACCAAGAAAGAGAGCTAGGTTAATCAACATGCAAGGTAAGTTCTTACACCCATTCACTTAGGGATTCTTGGAAATCCATCACATGCATGTAAGAATCTATGAAAATGAGAATGAAGTTATGGGTCTAAGTTAAACACCACCCATAGAGTGGGTCATGAACAATCTTGAATTGCATGTATCCTAAATATGCTTAATAAGTCCAAGGGGGAAGAAATTAAGGGAAAACATCTCATGAACTTCTGAAATTATGAAGGGTAGTAGCTATGAAGCATAGTAAGTAACAATTGGGGTGTTCCTAATTGTAGATTAAAGGATCGAATGCTCTTCCATAAGCTTGGAAGCGGAAGCTAAATATATACGCACCAGGTATGTAAGACTATACCGTTCTTTCCTTTGCACGATTCTTGTCAAATACAATATGTCTCAAAGAAGCCCCAAAAGAATACTCTTGTGATACCCCGTAAATTCGCCTACTTGATTGTGCCGTGATGTGGCAAGTGTGTATGGGCCTATGAGTAAGAGAAATATTGAAAAGTGTTGAAAATAATAAGGAAAAGAACAAAAGGGGAGGAAAGCGATGGCAAAGCAAGAAAAGCGGACCGCGAAATGGGAAAAGCGGTTCGCGAAATGAACGAGGCCATCGCGAACTGAAATAGAAGCCCAGGCGAGAAACGCGACTGAAACGCGGTTCGCGAAATGAAAAAGCGAACCGCGAAAATGACCCCTCCCATCGCGAACTGAAGCAGAAAGTTTAGGCGAGAAAAGCGACGGGAAAAGCGGTTCGCGAAATGGAAAAGCGAACCGCGAAATG
>MCJB01050959.1:0-31042 GCA_002018475.1 Nicotiana obtusifolia
AACTAGAACTTGAAAGAGGGTAAAATCGATTAGGGTTTGTGTGGTGTTATTTTGGGGAGGGGTTGCAGGGGTTCTTTAGGTTTTGAAGCTGGAAATGATATATGAATTATCAGGCTTTAAAATCTATTAAAAGCCCTCTTATAACCGACTTGGGGCTTTTAACTTTTAGCACTTAATTTTGGCAAGTAGGTGATGCACCTACTTGTCACCTACCAGCCTGCGCAGTTCTACGGAAATGTAATTATCTCAATACTCCAAGATCGTATTGACAAACGGTTTGAAGCATTGGAAACTAGACTCATAGACCTTTAATTTGGTAGGTAGATCACCCCATAACTTCTTGTAAATTGGGAGAAAATCGCAGAAACATTTGACCTAACATTTAAGTAAAATTGTGAACCTAAGTTGCGACAACTTTTGTCGACTTTTGTTTCATAACTCGTTTGACTTCAAGACTTATGAAACGGATATCATATCATTCAAATACCTTAAAACATGACATTTTGGTAATGTTAAACACCTCTCGATTTTCCCAAAAACGCGAGTTACAACTTCCTTAACTCGTTTATCCTCTAATACTTGTTAACCGCCCTTGTACACCTTTGCATCGTTTAGGACCAATAGGACTAAACTCTTATTGTCTCCAAGGTAATTCCCTCCTCGAACCAAGGTAGACTATCTTACAGTGTAATCTAACACGTACAAATATGGGTTATAACAATCTCTGGCACAATTGTCTAAAGAAAGTGGAAACAACAGGATAAAAGAGAATACGGGGTTGCAGACGCCAACAGCTACCTCGTAGTCTCTGAATCACCGCTCTGACAGTCGTAGTCAATGCCTCGGAGCAGAATCAATAACGCCTGAATCTGCACACATGGTGCAGGGAGTAATGTGAGTACTTCCAACTCAGTGAGTAATACATATAAATAATGACTGAAAGTAAGGAAATACGTAGAGCACGAGGCAATGCATAATGAAGCAATAAACCATTATTTGAAAACAGTAAATCAGTAAGAAATCATTTAAAAATCTTCCCAGCTCTGGTTACCAGTTGCCATTGTTACCAACTGTAACATCCCTGGGCTCAGTATCATTTAAAAGAGTAAAATTTCCCTAGCTCTGATTACCAGTTGTCATTGGTACCAACTGTAATATCCCTGGGCTCAGTATCAATCTCACAGCTCTGGTTACCAGTTGTCATTGTTAGCAACTGTAACCTACAGTTGTCATTGTTACCAACTATAATATCTCTTGGTTCAGTATCAATCTCACAGCTCTGGTTACCAGTTGTCATTGTTACCAACTGTAACCTACAGTTGTCATTGTTACCAACTGTAATATCTCTGGGTACCCTGCGCTCACTGGGGGTGCACAGACTCCGGGAGGGGCCCCTTACGGCCCAAGTGCAAATATCATATCTCGTGGCGGCGTGCCACCCGATCCATTTATATCATATCCGTGGCGGCGTGCCACCCGATCCATTTATATCATATTCCGTGGCGGCATGCCACCCGATCCATTCATATCAAGTCCCGTGGCGGCGTGGCACCCGATCCATTTATATCATATCCGTGGCGGTGTGCCACCCGATCCATTTATATCATTTAAAATGTCATTTAAATCTCAAAACTGAGAAGAAATGGTTGTTTTGTAAAAACAGTGGAAAAAAACATGAATGAGTTCAAGTAACGATTCAAGCAGTGAAGAAACAGTGATAACTACCCTTGAAGGGTTCAAATAACCGGCACGAAGCCCAAATATGGCAATCAGCCCAAATCATGATGATATCAAATAAGTTTCAATCAAATATGTAGTAAAATCATCAATTGGGACGGACCAAGTCACAATCCCCAGTAGTAAACGACCCCACGCTCATCATCGAGCGCGTGCCTCACCTCAATATATCCGGGGTTTCAAACCCTCATAACATCATTTACAATCATTACTCACCTCGAACCAGCTAAATTTCTAGCCCACGACGCCTTTGCCCTTCGAATTGGCCTCCACGTGTGTCGAATCTATCCAAATTCAGAACAATTACGTCACAATATGTTGAGGGAACAAAGCCCACGCGAAAACAATCAATAAATACTAAGAAACCCCAAAATTAGCAAAACCCGAGCCCCGGGCCCACTTTTCAAAATTCAGTAATTTTTCGCCTCAACAGTTTCCTTATCTTCACACGAGTTCAACCATACAAGATTTATTGAATTCCGACATCGATTCGACCTCCAAGTCTTAAAATCTAAACTTATGGGTTTTCCACAATTTTCTCCAACTAAAATCACAAATTACATACTAGAATGGAAATATATTTGGGTAATTTAACCAAGATTTAGTTAAGAACACTTACCCCAATGTTTCTCTCAAAAATCTTCAGAAAATCCTTCAAGATTTCGCTTCAATCCGAGTTCCCTAGCTCCAATTATGTTCAAGATGGTCAAAACCCCCTTCTTTAAGAATTTGTTCAAGAAAATCTTTTTTGGATATAGTTTTGAGGTTGATTTGTTGTGATTTTATCGTGTTTGGAGGTGTTTCTCTTTGTGGGTAACGAAAATGGATTTTGCATGGCAAATGGGTACTTATTTTCTATTCATAAAGAGGTCAAAAATCGGAACAAATAAAACTCTCAGGTGTTGAAAATGCTATAGCATTTCGTGTAGCATAATCAACATGTTGTCCGCATTTTGGTAGCATTTCTGACATTGAAATCTGTTACACTTTACGATAGCATTTCGGCGTAGCATAATCAACATGTTGTCCGCATTTTGGACAGCATCGCGTAGCATAATCAACATGTTGTCCCCATTTTGGTAGCATTTCTGACATTGAAATCAGTTACACTTTGCAATAGCATTTCGGCGTAGCATAATCAACATGTTGTTCGCATTTTGGACAGCATCGCGTAGCATAATCAACATGCTGTCAACATTTTGGTAGCATTTCTGATATTTATGCAGATTTTCTTTTCCAACGATGAAATAGTCCGTTTAACCACCCAAAACTCACCCGAGCCATTCGGGACCCCGTTCGGATATACCAACAAGTCCTAAAACATATTATGGACCTAGTCGAGGCCTTAAATCACATCAAACAACGCTAAATACACGAATCATACCCCAATTCAAGCGTAATGAAACTAACAAATTCCAATTTCTAGATTCGATGCCGAAAACTATCAAATCGAGTTCGATTGACCTCAAATTTTGTACACAAGTCATAAATGACATAATGGACCTATGAAGATTTTCTGAACTGGATTCCGGCCCCGATATCAAAAGTCAACTCCCCGGTCAAACTTTTCCAAAAATCTTCTATTTTCCAACATTCACCAAAATGCGTTGAATTGTCCTATGGGCTTCCAATTTCAAATCCGGAGATATGCCTAAGTCTGAAATAACCATACGAAGCTATAGCAACTCTCGGAATTCCATTCCGACCCTCGGATCAAAATCTCGCCTAACAACCGGAAAGCGCCAAAATACTAACTCCACCAATTCAAGCCTAATTCTACACCGGACCTCCAAAACCAATTCCGATCACACTCCTAAGTCATAAATCATCCCGAAGCTAACCGAACCATCGGAACTCACATCCGAGCCCTCTAACTCATAAGTCAACAACCGGTTGACTTTTCCAACTTAAATCTTCTTAAAAGAGACTAAGTGTCTCATTTCTTACCAAACCCACTCCAAACGCAAACTACTCAACTCGATCACATAAAACACGGATAACGAAGCATAATGAAACAGAAATAGGGGAAACGGAGTGGTAACTCACGAGACGACTAGCCGGGTTGTCACATTCTCCCCCACTTAAACAAACGTTAGTCCTCGAACGTGCCAACAATTATTCCGAGGACATTAAATTTCTAAGTGTATTATTACACGTACTCGCGGGTGATTCCACGTCACCATAAATTTAACATGGATCCGACAACACCATCTCAGTTGAAGATTATTTCTTTTATCCACTTTTATAAACTTCAAAGCCAAATTTCTCACAGCCCAATTAATTCAACATAGCGTGTTAGTCTCAACCGACTGTAGCAACTCGTGCTTACGCGCCCATCATATGTATGCCCATAACCACGTCTCTGGTTATAATAGCTGTTCATAATTAGTTCCAGCATCGTCAATTAACCTCATATTAACCAAAACCTCATTTCAAATTTTCATAACTCCGACAGCAATTCACGAGGCATGAAGACCTCATAATTATTTAATCGAATTAACGAGTCACATTTAACGCCACCTGAACACTCCCCTTGTAGGCTAAAACTCAATAATTACAGCACGAATATGGCAAAATACGCACAAAACACATAGAAGAATTATCAAATAAGCCTAACAGGCATGCTTTCCTATCAGTACTATAGTACAAATTTTATTCCACACAGGGAGAATTTAAAACACATAATTTTTCATCACAAGGATCTCATCCTTATATAACTTCCACCGCGGCTCATAGCCCAGTTTAAGCTTTCACATCATATTAAAAATGCGAGGATCTCGTCCTCAACTCTGAATCACAAGTAATATGCACATCGTGCCAACCGAAATCTATCCATTTCTCCTTTAAAAGTAATTTCCTTTAATCGAAATCACGACACATAATGAACTCCCATACCGGTAGGGCATATAATTCATAAAGCTTTAATCAATTATCCCGAAATTACATCAAAACCCACTGTAGTGAGTAATAGAAAGTCACTTTTGGGCTCATAGCCCTCAATAGTGTACAAAACAAAAATGATACACTCGGCTAAGACCATCAAAATCTCCCAACAGGGATAACACAGTAGTAGAGTGCAAATTCACAAACTCACCATATAAGTCGATTGCCCATAATAACATCCTCCGGCCACAATAGCTGAAATTTCAGGAATCTGGTGCCCGCAACACATCTCATGATGCATATAAATCTTGTTCCAAATCTCTCAATACTGCCACGACGAAAGAGACGTGTAGAAGCTCGTAGCCACCTACCGAATCAATAATTCATGGAGTCTCTCATCCTGTCAAGAACCATTACCTCATTCTGAACGAATAACAATATTTCCTTTTAATGTGCCTTATATAAATTTGATTGCATAGATTTCAGCTCCAATAATCTCGTCTCACTTGGTGCAAGCTGCTCGCGCAATAAGCCGCCTCAAACGCCGACTCAGCTCTCATATGGCGCCATCAATGCGCCGACAAGCTACAATTTGAACATGACACATAGTGAGGAACGAACTCTGGAAAAGAATTATCCAGCTCACGTAACGGATAAAACGGTCGAACAGATGTTACGAACCCTTCTCAGAGGATGCGAACAAAATACGCAGGAATAGATATAGGGGACCGTACTCAACATAACACTGTTCTGGCATAAAACCCGATCCACGCATGATACCGTTGCACCGTAACCCGATCCAACTTCTTTCAAATTACTCTTGACCTGACTTAGAAATATAATGGCTCCATTCACAACATAGTGAACTCAATTCGCACTTACCTCGAGTGACCCGAATCACGAGACTACATCGTCTTAATACTCATGAACCATCTCATACCCTCCTTATGTGCTCAATATTATCTCAGACTGGTACACCCATTTTGTAAGACCTTCTGCGCATCCGAAGCTATTTCCTCCTTTCCTCCAATACTACACCGTATACCCGATGGTAACATAGGATATTCCAGGTTTTGTTCGCAATCCACTATGAAGACTTGATCCTTAACCACATTTCAGACCCCAAATCTTTAGGCATTGCACTTTAATTCTTGAATCCACTAGGACCGCTATCGAGAGTCAGTCACTCTGACCTAGTCTCGAAGATAATCAACTCCAATGCCCTACTAGCACATGACAACCTCTCGAAGAAGCAACCGACTGCGCTCTTTTCCATGTACATCACGTCCACAAACATAAGCTCCGAGTCTCCCCAAAAACCTGAACATGCATCAATAACGCCGAAAATAGCACACGCCCATCTAGTTCTTTGCTGAACCACCCCTAATACTCCCTTTTCCTAGTCATAAATAATCCGTCAGCGTACCGATAACCAAAAACCACACAAGCATACAACCGCGCAATCCAATTGTAAATGGTGGGGCTCCCCGCACTTAGCTCTAAGCCACCGTCACATAATGTAGAGCCCACGACAACTCCTCCATTCTCAATTACCATGATCTCGCACCATTAACCCGACAGACTTCTCGAAGTCTTTGTTAAGATTTTCATGAACATCCTGGACCAGAAGTCATAGTCACGCACTTGACCTCTTACTTGGTAGCAAGTAATATTCCTCGCAGAAGCTTCATCAACATCACGCCACCGCTAACCTGCTCACAGGAGATAACCCAACTGTGGAATTCCTTACTGACATCTTCTAACGACGCTGCACTGGGTACGAATACCCCGTAATCAGCAAATTCTCCTGAGCTCATGCTCGCGCACCAGTTGTATAAGTCTACTCCTTCCCTATTGACATCAACTAGAAGTTCAACAATACTTTACGAACTCAAGTCATATTGCACCTGAAACGATAATCAGATCTTCACACCCCTATTCGTTTCAAACAAACTCCTATCTGCCATATTCGATCTTTCTTCGTACAACAACCATCACTCCAAATGAAATACGTAGTCTAAATCACCTTTCATCACGATTCCCAAACCGTTCTACACTTTCTCAAGGCACGCGGCTATCCTACCACAGAATCCATATACTAATCTGTCACTCTTATTTCAGTTAAACCATCTTCTTTAAGCAACTTTTCAACCTCTGCTTCTCATACTTGGCCTGCTAGTACTTCAACCACCGCAAAACACTTCCTGCCATGTCGTTCCTCATACTTCGCTGCTCACGTGTTGCATCAAATCGAAATCCATCTCTGTAGCACAAGAACCAATAAAATGTTACCGACTCTAAGTCTCTTCGAAGATCGTCTTTCTCGAGCCATCCACATTAGAAATACTAATTCGATTTTTTGAATCGCTGCACATAGCTGTCCCTAGGAACCACCCCTCAGGCACCATTTCACAGCACCATGCCCCTAAGGCAAAAATCCAAGAAGGCCATAACACCGATGAACCACAATGCGTTCAAACAAGGACGACGACACCACATCACATTGATAACAAGCGCTTCGCGCCGCATAAGATTGAGTAGGAAGGAAATAAAGGCATAAGCCTCAATAGAATCAAACCGCACGATAAGGATATCAAGAATATGAAGTTTTCCTAAAAAGGTTCCGCAGCCTCTCGAAGATAAGTACAGACGTCTCCATACCGATCCGCAAGACTCTACTAAACCCGCGCATGACTCGTGAGACCTATGTAACCTAGGCTTTGATACCAAGCTGTCATGACCCAAATCCCAAACCCAATCGTGATGGCGCCACTCGTGAAGACAAGGCCAGCCAATTCAAACTAAACTCATTTTAAGCAGTTATTACAGTACTTACATATTTTAATAACCACAATTTGCGGAAACATAGTTAACCATCCCGAAGGGGTGTCACAACGTCATGAGCAACTAATGAAATCCTAATAATAAGATTACTATTACAATATCTCTGGCACAATTGTTTAAAGAAAGTGGAAACAACAGGATAAAAGAGAATACGGGGCTGCGGACGCCAACAGCTGCCTCGTAGTCTCTGAATCACCGCTTTGACAGTCGTAGTCAATGCCTCAGAGCGGAATCAATAACGCCTGAATCTGCACACATGGTGCAGGGAGTTATGTGAGTACTTCCAACTCAGTGACTAATACATATAAATAATGACTGAAAGTAAGGAAACATGTAAAGCACGAGGTAATGCATAATAAAGCAATAAACCATTGTTTGAAAACAGTAAATCAGTAAGAAATCATTTACAAATCTCCCCAGCTCTGATTACCGGTTGTCATTGTTACCAACTGTAATATCCTTGGGCTGAGTATCAATCTCACAGCTCTGGTTACCAGTTGTCATTGTTACCAACTGTAACCTACAGTTGTCATTGTTAGCAACTTTAATATCTCTGGGTTCAGTATCAATCTCACAGCTCTGGTTACCAGTTATCATTGTTACCAACTGTAACCTACAATTGTCATTGTTAACAACTATAATATCTCTGGGTACCCTATGCTCACTAGGGGTGTACAGACTCCGGGAGGGGTCCCTTACGGCCCAAGTCCAATATCATATCTCGTGGCGGCGTGCCACCCGATCCCGTGGCGGCGTGCCACCCGATCCATTTATATCATATTCCGTGGCGGCGTACCACCCGATCCATTCATATCAAATCATGTGGCGGCGTGCCACCCGATCAATTTATGTCATATCCGTGGCGGCGTGCCACCTGATCCATTTATATCATATCTGTGGCGGCGTGCCACCCGATCCATTTATATCATATCCGTGGCGGCGTGCCACCCGATCTATTTATATCATTTAAAATGTCATATAAATCTCAAAACTGAGTAAAAATGGATGTTTTGTAAAAACAGTGGAAAACAATATGAATGAGTTCAAGTAACGAATCAAACAGTGAAGAAACAGTGATAACTACCCCTGAAGGGTTCAAATAACCGGCACGAAGCCCAAATATGGCAATCAGCCCAAACCATGATGATAGCAAATAAGTTTCAATAAAATACGTAGTAAAATCATCAATCGGGACGGACCAAGTCACAATCTCCAGTAGTAAACGACCCCACGCTCATCATCGAGCGCGTGCCTCACCTCAATATAGCACTATGATGTGCAATTCGGGGTTTCAAACCCTCATAACATCATTTACAATCATTACTCACCTTGAACCGGCTAAATTTCTAGCCCACGACGCCTTTTTCCTTCGAATTGGCCTCCACGTGCGTCGAATCTATCCTAATTCAGAACAATTATGTCACAATATGTTGAGGGAACAAAGCCCATACGAAAACAATCAATAAATACTAAGAAATCCTAAAATTAGCAAAATTCGAGCCTCGGGCCCACTTCTCGAAATTCAATAGTTTTTCAGCTCAACGGGTTCCTTATCTTCCCACGAGTTCAACCATACAAGATTTATCGAATTCCGACATCGGTTCGACCTCCAAGTCTTAAAATCTAAACTTAAGGGTTTTCCACAATTTTCTCCAACTTAAATCACCAATTACATACTAGAATGGAAATAGATTTGGGTAATTTGACCAAGATTGAATTAAGAACACTTACCCCAATGTTTCTCTCGAAAATCTTCCAAAAATCCTTCAAGATTTCGCTTCAATCCGAGTTCCCTAGCTACAATTACGTTCAAGATGGTTAAAACCCCCTTCTTTAAGAATTTGTTCAAGAAAATCTCTTTTGGATATAGTTTTGAGGTTGATTTGTTGTGATTTTATCGTGTTTGGAGGTGTTTCTCTTTGTGGGTAACGAAAATGGGTTTTGCATGGGAAATGGGCACTTATTTCTATTCATAAGGGGGTCAAAAATCGGAACAAATAAAACTTTCAGGTGTTGAAAATGCTATAGCATTTCGCGTAGCATAATCAACATGCAGTCCGCATTTTGGACAGCATCGCGTAGCATAATTAACATGTTGTCCGCATTTTGGTAGCATTTCTGATATTGAAATCTATTACACTTTGCTATAGCATTTTGGCGTAGCATAATCAACATGCTGTCCGAATTTTGGACAGCATCGCGTAGCATAATCAACATGCTGTCCCCATTTTGGTAGCATTTCTGACATTGAAATCAGTTACACTTTGCTATAGCATTTCGGGCGTAGCATAATCAACATGTTGTCTGCATTTTGGACAGCATCGCGTAGCATAATCAACATGCTGTCTACATTTTAGTAGCATTTCTGATATTTATGCAGATTTTCCTTTCCAACGATGAAATAGTCCATTTAACCACCCAAAACTCACCCGAGCCGTTGGGGACCCCGTTCGGATATACCAACAAGTCCTAAAACATATTATGAACTTAGTCGAGGCCTTAAATCACATCAAACAACGCTAAATGCACGAATCATACCCCAATTCAAGCCTAATGAAACTAACAAATTCCAACTTCTACATTCGATGCCGAAACCTATCAAATCGAGTTCGATTGACCTCAAATTTTACACACAAGTCATAAATGGCATAACGGACCTATGAAGATTTTCAGAACTGGATTCCGGCCCCGATATCAAAAGTCAACTCCCCAGTCAAACTTTTCCAAAAATCTTCTATTTTCCAACATTCGCCAAAATGCGTTGAATTGTCCTACGGACTTCCAATTTCAAATCCGGACATACGCCTAAGTCCGAAATAACCATACGAAGCTATAGCAACTCTCAGAATTCCATTCCGACCCTCGGATCAAAATCTCGCCTAACAATCGTAAATCGCCAAAGTACTAACTCCACCAATTCAAGCCTAATTCTACACCGGACCTCCAAAACCAATTCTGATCACACTCCTAAGTAATAAATCACCTCCCGAAGCTAACTAAACCATCGGAACTCAAATCCGAGCCCTCTAACTCATAAGTCAACATCCAGTTGACTTTTCGAACTTAAATCTTCTTAAAAGAGACTAAGTGTCTCATTTCTTACCAAACCCACTCCGAACGCAAACTATTCAACTCGATCACATAAAACACGGATAACGAAGCATAATGAAGCAGAAATGGGAGAAACAGAGTGGTAACTCACGAGACGACTAGCCAGGTCGTCACAGCAAAGCGCATCATATGGACTTTCGAGGATATTTTACGATTGGGTATGCTACACTTTAAACAGAGCTGGGTCTGCTACTTAAGAGTCTGTTTATGATGAAAATTATTATCCCAATATCAAGATAGTCCTTATTAGGCCTTGTATAAACGTAATAAAAACTCATATGCGATGATTGCCAGAAAATCAAATTTATTATAGCCAACTGATTGATAACGACCTAATAATCTTAGGAGTCATAAATTAAAGTGCAATTCCAATATTTAGAAGCTCCATATTGATAACCGAGTTAAAGGTGAAGCTTATTCAGGAGCATCCGTTGACCGCTCAGAGCGATCAGAAGTCATATTCGGATGTGCAGCGATGAGAATTCTAGTTCCAGGTTGATTATTGGGTATTCTTAAAGGTTTTGTCTATGAAGGGCGTCATGAGATTTGACAGGAAGGGTAAGCTAAGCCCGAGATACATTGTGCCTTATAGAATAATTCGGAGTGATAGCATCCTAGGAGGCAAAATTCTATATAAGGACAAGGATTAAGCTTTGGAATATCAAAGAGGGCCTTTAACAAGATGTCAAGCTAAAGAGTTGCAAAACAAGATCATTAGACTTCAAGTGCAAATAAAGAAGTTGTTAATTGGGGAGGAAGAGCTCAAGGATAAAGGATATGAATTGGCTAAGTATTATAATTATTTTATGGCCCAAATTTATGTCCAAGAAGAGGAGGATTGGATCCCAAGAGACATCCATTGAAGAAGGTCTTAGTCAGTCTACTTTTGGACCAATTTGCCACCTAAAATGTGTCCAAACATGCAGCCCATGAAGTCCTACATAAAGCCACGATATTATAACATAAAAAGGACTTAATTGATGTCCAAGAAGGGCACATAGGAGTGCTAGATGTTGAGTGCAAGTTGGTGCCAAGTTGCTTGCAAATTTCTTTCAAGATTTCCAAGATTTTCAAGATTCTATCCAAGATTGGTTTGGGACTTATTTCAATGTAGTTTGGGACTATATTTATTGCTTTCCTAGTTAGCTAAGGTTATGTTTTTCGTTTCCTAATATTGTTGGAATTACTTTCCAAGAATGACTTGGTTTTTGCTTCCTAGTATTTTTCTTTTCCTAAGGTAGTTGGAGTTGTTGTCAAAAGTAGTATGGGACTTTATTTCTTTATTATTTTAACCTTAATTTTGTGACCCCTCCCACCCATATAAGGGGTATCTTCTTTGTTTTTAGACTTCAATTATATCGACAATATCAATAAAAATTGTGAGATTTTTCTTGCACGCTTGTGTGTGGCTACTGTTGGATTTATTCTTCAACCTTCAACACTCAACTTAAGGTGGTAAGATGAATTTTTAGAAATCTTATATAACTTTTAGGTATTCAAGAAAGGTGATAAGTTTAGGCTTATTGTTGTTCTTGTTATTTTAAAGGGTCGGGTTTCACAATCTATCTCTTATTTTTAATTTTCTATCAGAGGCGATTAGTTCTTCGTTAACTAATTGTTGTTGTTAGGATTCAACTTCAAGAATAGACTTCTTGAAGTCAAGAAACTCTTTCTTGAGTTTAAACTATCTTTATTTTTTTGTCTTCTTTTTTGTTTATTTTTTTTAACTTCCGCACGTTTCTTGATTTTTCTTAGTAGTTCTTGGGCCTTATCGTGTTGTTATTAAATGGTATCAGAGCATAGTCTAATTAAAATTTCATTCTTGATAATCTTGGGAGGTTCTTGACAAAAAAAAAAATTGAAAAAAATAGGAAAAAGAATGAAAACAAATATCATCCCCCAAAAAAAGTGTTATTGCTCATTATTATGTTTTGAATTCAAGTATTATTTTGTTTCCAAGTCATGAAAGGCAACAAGAAGAGGGTATCCTAGTTCTTGAAGATTAAAGTAACTTTTTTCCTTATTCTTGTGGGTTTTGGGTTTTTAAAATTCTTTCCTTTTTTCTTCTTACTAACCAGTTCGTATTCTTTCTAGGTTCGGTCTTTCACTTTGTTTTCTTTTTTTTAAACTCCTTGTTTTTATCGCTAAGGGTTGTGAATTAGTAAGATTTACTAATAAATCTAAAGATCAACAACCAAGAGTTGCGTTGAGTGGAAAAAAGGCAAGAGAGGTGAGAGCATTAGAAGGAATGGAAGGAAGAGGATATTAAAGTTGTTTTTCAAACAAGAGCTAATGTGATATCTGCAATTTGTGCCCTTAGAATTGACAGAGAGTCTGGCTATAACTCAATTCGCAATTATATGGTTGAGAAACTGAACTTGCCTTGTTTTGAGCATATTGAACCTACATGTTGAGAGGAGTAAATGTAGATAAAAGAGTGTTATTACTATTCTCTATTTGAAAGTATGAGGACGCGATCTGGTGTGATGTGATTCCCATGGATAATTATCATATCTTGTTGGGAAAGTCATGGTATGTTTAAAGAAGAGATTCATATAACATGGAAAAAAATAGATACTCTTTTGAGGTTAGCAAGAAAAAAATCATTCTTGGACCTTTGACTCCCTCACAAATCTATGAAGATGAAAAGACTGTTAGAGAGAATATGGGAAAGTATGAGAGAGAAAAGAATGAGAGGAGTAAGGGAGTGCATGTTGACATCCCAAGAGAGGAAAAAGGAGAGGTTGTATTGAGAGAAGAGAATGGGATGTCAATTGAGAAAAAGAGTGAGCTTGAGGGAAAAGGAAAGAGAGAAGGCAATGAGATAAGAAAAGTCTTTGAGGTAGTGAGAGAAAAAACACGAGGGTTTGACTAAAGAAAAAGAAAAAAATTTTAGTGAGAGAAAAGAGGCGAAGGGTGAGGAAAAAGTTAGTCTTGTGATAAAAGCCAAAGAGAGTATAAGCAAGAAAATATTTTCTTTACTTCCTAACCTATTAACTCTTTCTTGTTTTAGTTCTTGTGATTTTGTGCAGGCAAGTGTTGACAGACCTTTTTAAAGAGGAGGTAAGGCTCAAGAGACGATGGCAAAGAATCCAATTTGATTCCAACATGAATTTTGCGAAATCAATTCTTATTGGATGGTGGAAGATAAATGCTTGATTAAATTCTTTGTTATTGAACCTTTTGACTATTTTGACTCTTATTTACAGGTTTATGACATGGAGTGCCCTAAAGCCATTGCTATATTGGAACCATTGCATAAAAGAATACAAGGTGATTTTGTTCCATTAATAAATAATCCATGTATGGTATGTATAATTGGTTCATTCGCATTCTTGGCCTGTCTAGAACACCTAAGGTATTTTTGGAGGTAAGTAAACTATACTCTTATTTCTTATGCTGGTGACTTTATAATTTTTTGTGGATGATGATATTTTGATGTATATCAAGCTAATAACTGTAATATCTAAGTTCAAGTGCAAGAGTAATTTTCTTCCTTTTGAAATTGAGTATGACATAGATGATTATGCATTCCAACTTGGTGGAAAGAGACATGAAATTTATGATTTTTCTTGATTTTTCTTGGTGGTTCTTGGATGCATATCGTGTTGTTATCACAAAGGATAGTCCGAGTGGGCTACGAGCTACAATTTCCTTCGAAGCTAGAATATATCCATTCGATATTTAATGTGTCTATGCTGTGAAAGTGTATTGGAGAACCTACTCGGATTGTCCCAGTCAATGATATTCAGATTATAGAAAACATATCCAATGAAGAGGTTCCAATTGCCATACAAGATCAGCAGGTCTGCAAGTTGAGGACCAAGAATGTGGCTTCCATGAAGGTAGAGAAATAAAAACATCCAGCAGATGATGTGGGAAGTTGAGGAAGAAATAAAATTCAAGTTTCCTCATTCGTTTCATATAGAAGGTGATACTCCGTGTTGTTATATCATTTTCAGGAGTAGATTTATTTGTGCATTAGGTAAGTTACAGTTTATGATATGAATATTTGACGTTGATGGCTGTGTGAGGCCCAATGAGATGCTATTACTTGTTTGTGGCCCTGTGAGGCATATGGCATGTTTCTGGTAGTTTGATAGGTATGGGATAGTCCTATTTATAAAGGAAACTCTGCCAAACATTCTATAGAATCCCAAGAGTTAGATTTATCCAATACGTTATTCTAGCATTCGAGGACGAGTGCTCCTAAGGGGGAAGGATGTTGCACACTTTATATTGTACGTCAATTTGTTGCGAGTTAAATAAGATAAGAGAATTATGACGCCCCTATAAGGCTAAGGAAGGTTTTAAACTAGGATTAAGTAAGTTTCGTACCATTTCAAGGTTAAACGAATCAAAGAAAATACTTTTCTATGATGTTTTCTCAAGGAAACTGTATTGTAATAGCCCATACTTTGGGGTAAAACTAGGAATGCTTAATATACTAAGAAGCTCGTGTTATAAGGTATTCAGAATCATACAATAGTTGTGTGCTATGTTTTAAAGTCAATCAAGTTCTAAAAAAAAGGTTGTCAAAAGTCACCGCAAGTTACATTCATAAGTTCGCTGAAATTTCGGTATGATGTCTCCACAATTTTTTGGTCAATATACTTGGAGTCACGGAATGATCAACTCACCCATGGAAAGGTATACGAGTATAGTTTCCAACTTATTAAACCATTTGTTTGGTACAACTTCGGAGTAGAGAGATATTCGCTTTTTTGCGAGATGATGCAGGGAGCCCATTTGGGATCCACTTGAGGTGGTGGAAACCCTCAACTTCTTATTTAAACGGTGCCTTCATCCTCATTCACAATTTTAGATTAGATTCGAGTTGAAACAGCCCCAAGAACCTCTCTAAACATATACTCGTTGTTCCTACAAAAATCTAAGGTCAAACCACCCAAGTCCAACACAAAACGTCTTGTAGAGCTTGAGAACACTTCTTATGGTGTTGTTGCGGTGAGGGTTGTTTCTAATTAAATGAATATTTGTTCCAGTATTGTTCTTTATTTTTATGGTAAGATTCTTCTCGTCGTACTTGTATTTGAAGTGTATTTAAGTCTTAGCTAAGTTGTATGGATGAAAAACTGCAAGATAACACTTGGTCATTGTGTACGAAGAGACTGAGGTGTGTTGGGCTATTTTGTGCTATTTTATGATGGATATAAGATTGGAAAAAGATTTATATATGTTTGTTGTGTTATGGAAATTTTGATTTTGATAGTTTAGATTTGAGGAAAATGAAAAAAGTAAGGGAACAATTGTCCAATTCATTATTGACGAGCTTCTCGCCCTTTGTATCGAATTCTAGTTTCTATAGCTTCACAATATTTTCCTTATCGCTTATTGTATATCAAAGTGCTATACGGGCTGAGTTTGAAATTGTGATGTTAATTTTTTTGACAAGGTACGTTATAACTATCCCTTTGCTACTTTTGGCATGAATCCAACGAAAACGAAACTTAAATGAATGTCCCATCAATAAACACCTATACTTGTTAAATTAGAGATGCTCATGTCCTTCAATTCTATGGAAAGGTTTCTTGAATCTTGTTTGTCCCTTGTTGAAAATACTTTTCATGTCGCAAAATCTTTCTCTTTCTGTATTGTGTTTTCTCTTTTTGATAATGAAAGATTGATGACATGTTAGTTCCATTACAATAGTTGGAGGTGTAACGACCTTACGCCACTCCTACGAGTTCAAATGTTCCTTACGATCCTTATACATGTGCATATATGTATAATGACAAGCGCGTTATACACGCGACTACTGATCAGTTGGTTTTGATGATGATTTCCACAGAGGCATATGGCATTATACACGTATGATGTATCTCAACTGCGTTATATACGCGTATATATTGTATCATTGGATAATGTATATCATGGCCCTCAGTGGATATTCCAAGTTTCAAGTTGACCTTTATCGTCTCTTACTTACGTTCATATCTCTATTCATGCTTTATCTGCCTTACATACCAGTACATTCTTCGATACTAACATCCCTTTGCGGGGGGCAATGTTTTTCATGCCCCCAGGTCCAGATAGGTAGGTTAACGGACCTCCCCAGTAGGATATCCAGCTCAACGATGGTGTGACGCACTCCATTCTTATGGAGTTTCTCTAGTGTGTCGGTATGCTATGAGATCTATGAATATATGCATTTTGGGTATGACGAGGCCCTGTCTCAACCTTCTTGTCCGATACGATGATCTTAGAGGCTTGTAGTCTTAGGTTGTATGTCTTTTATCATGTATGGCCTTGCCGGCCTCTCTGTTGGTCATTTAAGTATACATTTTGGGCTGCTCCCTCCCCCTTTTTAGCATGTCTCATGAGATGTCCTTTTGTTGCTTATTATGTAGCCTTGTAGGCCTTATACAAGCTATTATCATTTTGTCTTTGGATTAGATATGTTACGACCTTTTTGGCCCAATCTTCTGTATTTTCAGCGTATGACTTCATATGTGGTTCGCTCGGGCCAGTAAGTTATCGGGTGCCAGCCACACCCCCAAGGTTGAGTTGTGATATATTCTACTTGAATTTAATTATATATCTCAATTCCCCATGGATTTTTACACTTAGATCAGGAATTAAAAGAGAAAATTTGGGGGTTTTTTGCTAAATTTTTGGAAAGTTAATAATTGAGATTTGAACCCCGATTTAGAGTCAGACTTGGAGGAAACCTGTATATTTGGACTTGTATTACAATAGGTAGTCGGTATTTGCAAGTTTGTTGCGTTCAAAAAGTGAGCCCGGTGATTTACTTTTTGTGTGACTTTGTGTAATTGGTCAAAGCGAGCCTTTATGCTCCGAAATTATTTCCTTTAGCATTATTTGATACCGTGGTGCGCGTTTTGATTATATTTGAGCCGTTCCGAGGCCGATTTTCGAGCCAAGGATTTGTTGGAGTATTTATTTTTCTAGTTTGAGGTAAGTATTTTACCTAATCTTTTTGAGAGGGAATACCCTTAGGATATGACCTTATTTGTATAATTTGAGTATGTGAGAAGCAACATATATACGAGGTGACTATATCGCATATATGTGGGTGCTATGTATAATTTGATCGGACTAGACTTTAGGCTTCTATTATGACTTATTCGAATTATGTGCTATCTATGATCATTTTTATGACTACGTGAACTTCTTGAATCATGATAGAGACTATGTGTAAGCTTCGAGTCACTCATTGAGCGAGATACTTGTTATTGTATAGCATAACCGCCTAATCTGAGCCGTAGTTGTACATTTTGCACATGCCTACAGTTTAGCATGCTATTTGTCACAGTCCACGAATACATGATTTGATATCTGTTGTCTGTTTACATGTATTCTTTTATATGCTTTTTGTGATATGGACTGGTATAAAAACACATGAGTGGTCTCTGCGGGTTGAGGTTCCATAGCACATGAGTTGTCCGTGTGATTTTTATGATTATAGCACGTGAGTTGTCCGTCCAGTGTGTGGATAAGGATCCATTCCCTAGGGTCGGCCTCTCATGTTTCTCCCTTGATGGCTTACGCGCAGGTTATAGAAACTGATTAATATTTGGGTTTTGCGTATATTCTCTATATGCAAACTCCTTGGACATAATTTTATCGAATATATTCTCTATATGCTAGGTTTAGACTGTATACATGCCTTTCTATGCATATCTTCTTTATATGCTGCTTTACTTGGTGGATTGTATCATGATACATATCTTATCATATGTCGACCTGTAACCACCCAAAATCTTACCAAAGGTTGTGCTAGCGCCTAATTCGCTCGTTAGGAAAGATAACATTCAACAACAATAAAAGAATTTAACAGTTTCATGAGATAAATAACAATGTTAAATAAAATATCAATTAAAAATTATTATTACATAGCCAATGATAAGGTCTAAACACGTCCACTATCGTCTATAGTACTAAAAACCCGGTATCACTATATCACGAGCATATAATAAGAGCATCTAGAATCAACTAAACAAATACATTTGTTCGAAAATGAAATACAAAGACAGAAATAGATAAATAGGGAAAGGAAATTCCATGTGCTGCGAATCAGGTCATTCCAAGCAGATCACCACGAGGTCTCCAATAACACTCCTACTCAGCTCAGGGATACATTGAATAACAGTCTTAGAACCTGCATAAAATATGCAGAAGTGAGTACGAATACAAACCAGTGTACCCAGTATGTATCAAATCTAGCCTCGAAGAAGTAATGGCGAGGGGTCGACTCCGACACCTACTAAAACCTTAATAAGCATATGAAGCATGACTAGAGCATGATATCATCAATCAAGCCTGCCAGTAAAATCACAGTAAACTCGAGCTGAGACATGCTTTTAAGGAATATCAGTCAAGGCATCATTTTTTTCATAAAAATCACTTAGATAGAGATTCAGCAAAGTAAATTGTGATTTCAAGCTTTAAACATCAAGTAGAGACATAAATGCCAATTAGCATAAGAAAATACAACTCTATGCCTGCATGTCGAAATACACATGCTCAAATCAACAATATCATAGTTAAATCATTAAGTATACATAATCTCATCACATTCATAGTGCCTAACACAACCACCCCTAAGTCATACTCTCAACACTCTTTATGCTGTCTGGCACAATGCCCCTAAATCATCACACACTCAACACTATATGGGTGCCTGACATAAGTCCTTCACTAAGCATATTCAAGTTCCTACGCTCATAGGGCACAAGGTAACATGGGCAATCAACTGACTCCGAAGGGACTATACCAATCCAAGCGCCATGGTGGCATGCCACCCGATCAATATATAATAATATTGCGACGTGTGACCCATTTCACAAATATTTATGTGATGACATGCCACCCGATCCACACATGTACCCGTAGCGGTGTGCCAACTGATCCACACATATACATGTGGCGGTGTGCCACCTGATCCATATATATACCTGTGGCAGCGTGCCACCCGATCCACACTTGTACCAGTGGTGGCATGCCACCTGATCCACACAAGATCATCAGTAACAAATATCCGCTCTTAATATCTGTGGTGCCAAAATTCTCATCTTTTCACATTTAAATCCCAAGCTCATAGATATATGCATGAAGCAACATAATAAAAAGGTACCGAGTCATAATAATTAAAATGTGGATAAAAGCACATAAAACTAAAAGAAGGGTATGGCTAATCATGTAATTCAATTTATCTCAACAATTCAATAAGCGATTTTATCATTCAAGAGTGTTATGTTAATAGTTATCATGAAGAGATAGACCATTTAACCACCAAAGCATGAATCACTAAAATAAGTATACGAATACGCCTTGATAAAGAAGCTCAATATGCTAAAAAAATCATTTATGCCCAATTTAACAAGTAATAACCTTAAGCATTTTTCTGATCCAAAATTTCAAGTCACCGCGTAGTTATTGAATCATCGAAACATGAATTAGGAGTACACATAGTCCATAAAAGGCAGAATCGCAAGCCAAATATTTATTGGATATGGTCATAACCTAGCTACATATATACACTCGTCATCACGCATGTATGTGGCTCCTACATCAAGCAACAAGTAGCAAATAGATTACTTATGGGGAGAATTCCCTCTTACAAGGATAGACAAGAGAGTTACTTCCACCGATAAGCTTTAATCAATAAGAATTGGAATTTCCTTTCAAATCCAACTCCAAATAGCTTGAATCTAGTCAACTACAACTCAATAACGTCAAACAAAGCCATAGGAATCAATTCCAAACAATAAAGTTTTAATCTTTGATCAAATCCCCATAAGTCAACTCGGGCCCACATGATCAAAACCCGAATCAAGAGGTAGATCTCGACTACTCATAGTTCCACAAACCAAATATATGATTTTAGATTCCAAAACCGAGTCTGAATCGACCCCCCAAATCCCAATATTACACCTTGTTAAGTTGTAGATAAAATCCCAAAATTTCACTTTAAGATTTCAAGTTTAAGTGTAGAAAGCCATGGGGAATCAAGTTACATAGCGTAAAAATTGCCTACCTCCAATGTAGTAGTGAAATTGCTATTCAAAATCTCCTCATCCTGAAGTCTGTGGGCTCAAATTATGAAATAATGGGCAGAGACTCGAAATTGGATAAGTTAAATCACTTCTAGACAATAACATTCTTGATCGAGGTCATATCCACGTGATTGCGATGAATAAACAAGAACTGCCTCTTGAATCCTTCTACACAAATGCGGTGTAGACCAGGCGAACTCAAAGGCCAACTAGCCCCTATACTCTGTGAATTCCAGGGACCAACGCGAACACGGATGACTACTGCCTGACCTCCTCAAACATTTTGCGAACACGAAGCCTCGAATGCGAATGAAAAGCACCATGGACCTAACTTCCAAAAGCACATAACGCGAACGTGACACCGTTCTCGTGAATGCGAAGTACAATTGCTTGCCTGCTAAATCCTTCTCCGTGATCGCGAGCCTAGCTCCGTGATTGTGAAGCTCTGCAACACAACAGTTCCAAACAAACCAAAATAGTCTGAAACTACCCTGGATCACACCCTAGCCTCTCGAGAACTGGTCCAATCATGCGAACAAGTCCATATATATTATCCAAACTTATCCAATGTCTCAAAACAGCGCAAATAGCTTCAAAATCAAGAATTGAAGATCAAATCATTCTCTTAACCTTCAAGCCTAAAAACTTCGTCGAACACATCTGAATTACACTTAGATATTCCGGATCACAACCAAACTTCGCACACAAGTTCCAATCAAATGAACCTACCCAAGGTCTCAAAACCACAATATGAGTCTGATAAAACCAAAGTCAACTCCCGTCAAATTTATAAACTCTCCAATCCTTCAAATTGTCAACTTTCATTAAATAGAGCCAAACCTTCTAGGAACCCCCAAGTTCAAATCCTAGCATACATACAAGTCCAAAATTACAATATGAATCTATTGGAATTATCCAATCACCAATCTGAGGTCATTTACTCAAAAGGCAAACTTTGGTCAACTATTCCAACTTAAAGCTTCCAAATTGAGGATCGTTCTTCTATATCAATCTTGAAACTTATAAACATCCAACCTAATCATACACGCAAGTCATAATACATCATATGAATCTACTCAAGGCTTGGACCACAGAATGAGAATGTTGAAGCTCAAAATGACTGGTCAGGCATTACATTCTCCCCAACTTAAACATACGTTCATCCTTATATGTGCTATCTTTCCAACGATGTCAAATTATTGTATAACTCGTCATACACATACGTTGGGTGATCTCTTGTCACCTCAATTCATATGAGTCCACTAAGACAATCCTAACTGAAGATCATCTCTTCCACCTTAGCCCACAAGTCTTAGATCCGACTCACACTGTGTCAATCACAAGCTGCATCAAGAAATAATTACGCTCCTAAGATTTTACCACATGATGTACCCTATCACTCATATGCCCATAGCAATTTCTTTCTCCTTCCCCATTTAAGGTTTTGGAAGAGTTAGTTTCGCGCAGGGCACCTTTACTAATTTTCCCTTTCTTTTATGTGTTGCTGGCTAGATTAGATATATTCAAGGTGCTTATTTGAAACAAATTACATAGAGAATTTAAGGTTATCGCACTTTATTGTGATGATTTATAGACAATCGGGGTATCAGCGTACTTCATGGCTAACTGAAGCCAGTGTAGATAATTTCTTTTCCGAATGAAAGGTCATAGGGGACGTACCCTATACATCATATCAAATAAAACCTTTGAGCCAAACTTTCATAACACTGTTAATGATGAAGAAAACGTTTAGAAACTCATAAGCACCCATCAAATCAACAAGCCTTGGAGTTCTATCACCCAACAAAAACCATTGCCAAACTCTGAGCTGATTAATGGCAGTCACCAAACAACTTTATCCAAGCATGATTACATTACTTCTAGGCCCAATAAACTCGTCTCACATAGTACAAGCTGCTCGACCAATGAGAGGCCACATCAATAACATCTTGAACCTCATACGACGCGGTTTGTGTGCCAAACAGACAACATCTCAAGTATGGCCAATAAGAGAAAGAGAACCGAATAGGATAACTATCCTTTAATAGATATAACAACAAAAGCATAATTTCATGAACTCATCCAACGAAGAGAAAACAAAACACACAAAATAAACATAAGGGATGGTATCCCTGTAACTCCGTTGCAACGCGCAATCCGATCTAATCATATCAATCCACATGGTGTTACTTATCGAGCCATAATGCTCATACGCACTGAACACATGTGTATCAAAAACAAGCACGTAAAGTGCATAAACATAACAACGGGAAGACGTACAACATGATGCGCTACGGGAAAAAGCCAGGTACGACTAAGGTGCAGCAAGAAAATCAACATCTCAAGAGCCATCTTGCTCAAATAATGCCACAAAACTTAAATAAGGCCACAACATGCAGGTGAATAGCACGTAGTATCACAACCCACTATATATAGGAGACTAACATGTGAAATAGGTCAGGGCCTGAATAAGATCAAGTCCACCTGATAATAAACCCATAGTAAATGCTGCACTGAGTAAGAATATTGAATCCATTGTAGAATACACATTCTCCTTAAGCCTAAAAATGGGCCTCCAAAATGATTCAGATCATTCAAAAATAGTTTAATAGCCATGTCCACAGTGACCCCATCCATGAAACATACAATCAACTGTCAAATTTTGAACACACATCCACAGTGTACGACGAGAGGGATAGTTTACCTCTCCAAAATACAATCTCCAAGTTGTGGAAGTACTAGGATATCCATACTTGATCTCTAACTCTCCACTTAAATGATTGACACGTCACAAAAACACAATCACATCATGAGAATTACTTCAATAAATTTCTCGTGCCGAGCAGCAAAATCTGAACATCAACGGTTATTAACCATGTGATCTCTCAAGTACAAATCAAGCTGTAACGGCCCGACGTGTTGTAGAAACGCATAAGATACTAATTGTTTGGACTTGGCTTGTTGTAAGTGCAAATCCCTCTTTATAATTATGCAATTTTAACATTCTTGTGAGGTATGAGGTATAAGAATCTAATAATTAAGAAAAGAGTTCAAAAAGGTAAGAAATGCCGGATATGCGGTCGCATTTCAGACATGCAGACCGCATATCTTACATGGGCGTCGCATACTTGGACAAATTTCTAGGCAAATGTTCATGTCAGAAATGCTGTGTGAAATGCGAACCGCATTTCAGGAATGCGGACCGCAAATCACGCTGCCTGCGTCGCAGAGTGGAACAGAGAATTGGGCAAGTTTTATGTCAAAAATGCGATGAGAAATGCGGACTGCATTTCTAAAATGCGAACTGCAATTACCACAGTGAGATCGTATAGTGAGGCAGAGTTTTGGCCAAATGCCATGCCAGAAATGCGGTCCAAATGCGGATCACATGTTGAGTTTGCGGCCATAATTCGATCACATTCTGGACACCTGAACTTTTATTTTGTTCCGAATTTTGACCTACTATAAATAGGAACTAGGAACCCTAACATGCAAAAACCCCCTTATTTCGTCAATTACCTCAGAAACCTCTCCAAAACACCCTCAAACGCCAGCAAATCAACCTCCAAATCACCTTGAAAACAACCCCAAAATCCGTGAGAAACATATCCACAATATAGTCATCAAAAAAAAAAAATTAAAAAAATAGTCATCAACCTCCAATTACCAACCCAGCTCTTCCCATTTAAACCCACCTAGACCCAACTACAACTCGTCGTAAATAGCCCCTATTTAGGCTGAAAAACAACTGTAGAACCACTCCCTTTTCAGACCCCACTCTTTAACCCCAAGACCTAGCTCAAATTGCTGCAAATTTGTACCAAGATTTCAGCAGAGTTAAGGCACCCTACCAAGTTGTAGCTCGTTAGCCTCGATTGTGTCCACCTGAAGTTCGTGAGCATCCATAAAAGGTTGGGCTCGAAAAATTGTTGGAAGTCTAGGAAGTTATTGCAAAGCAAGGTAAGTGTTTGTTCTAACCTTAGCTTGAGGGATTAGAAATCGTGTCGTGTTTGCTAAATTGCTCTTTATTGAGAACAACGTATAGGCGTGGTGACGAGTGTCTATACATTGGTGTCACGCATGACCGTGGGTCGTGTATGGATGACCGTTGTGTGACTATTGTTTCGAATTGTTGAATACTATCCTTGATTTGGTATGATGTGTTGCATTTGGGAGCGGGTGGCACGCCTGCCACGAGATATTGTTAATTAAGGGCAGGTGGTACGCCTACCACAAGGTTGCTTCATTTTAGTTGTCCCTTTTGGTTATGGTTCTGGCCTTCTTTGTTCGGTATAAAGTCGATGGTTAACTAGACCAGTTGAGTGAGGAGTTCGTGGGAGTCTAAAGGTTTCAGTGTCAAGATTGTGGGTAGTGTCTTAGGAGTTCGTAGAGGTTTAAAGGGTCTAGTGTCATATTAGTAGAGTCGTGTCTAGAGTTAATAAAATAATAATTGGGTTGGGAGGTTAATTGTAGAACTTCGACTGTAATTGAGTACTAACATTGATTGGGCAAAATAGGAGTCAAGTTTGGTTTGGTTATTGCTGAATTCCCCCTGGCCAGGATGATTGTTTGCTGTTATTTGTTCCCTTGCTGGAAAGTTGTTATGTTGATATGTTCCCTTGCCGGGATTTCTTGTGATTGTTGTGATGATGATAGTGGGAGCGGGTGGCATGCCTGCCATGAGATATTATGAAAGTGGTAGTGGGTGGTACGCCTACCACATTATATATTATGAAAGTGGGAGCGGGTGGCACGCCTGCCACGGGATGTGATGTATGTGGGAGCAGGTGGCACGCCTGCCACAAGAGGTTACTGTAAGTGGGAAGGGGTTGCACGCCTGCAACAAGAGGTTACTGGAGGAAAAAGGGTGGATTGTATTACATTTCATTGTATTAAAGGCTAAATTGCAGTTTTCTTTCTTATTCATTGATGATTCATTTCGTTTTATTTGTCTGCTATTCCGATGTATGTTTTCCTTTTCCCCGTTTAAATTGTTTATGTGTTTTATCTTCTGCTGTAGATACATATATGCTTAAAATTGCACAGGTTTATCTGGAGTCTGGTCCTAGCCTCGTCACAACCTCGCCGGGGTTAGTCCAGGCACTTACCAGCACATGGGGTTGGTTGTGCTGATACTACACTCTGCACTCTTTTGTGCAGATCTCAGTGCCGCAGGCTACAAACAGTAGGAAGCCTCCAGCCTCTGATTTTCAGGCGACCCAAGGTAGTTCTGCAGACGTCCGTGGATCTTGGAGTCCCCTGTCCATTTCTTGTATCTGTTTCTTCTATGTAATCCAGAAACAGCATTTTGTCACATTTCTCAGACCCTGTTTGTAGTACTCTTAAATAGTCTGTGAAACTGTGACACCAGATCTTGGGTAGACCGCTGTGGATAGTTTATCGGTGATAGTTGTGTAAAGTATTAACTTTGTGTTTATTTCGCTTGTTGAATTACTGCTTTTCAGTTGATGCATTTGTGATGTAATGAATTCGTAAATAGAAACGTGGTAATTAGTCCGATTGACTGCCTTGCTTAGCTTTCACAAGTAGGCGCCATCACGACGCCCGAGGGTGGGAAATCCGGGTCGTGATAGGTTGGTAGCAGAGCCCTAGGTTTACATAGGCGTCACAGTTCACAAACAAACTCGGTAGAGTCTGAGGGATCGGTACGGAGACGTCTGTATTTATCCCCCAGAGGCTACGGAGTTAGGAAAAATTTCACATTTGTTCATTCTTGTCGTGCGGTTTGCCTCTCAAATGCTAATTGGATTCCTACTCTGTTCTTTCGCAGATGGCGAGAAAACGCGCTTCCTCATCTACCGCTCCGCAGCCCGAAACCCCAGCAACAGCTTCCATACGGGGTAGAGGGCAAGGCCGAGGTCGTGCTAGGGGTCGAGGCAGGGGCAGGACTCAAGCTCCTGCAGCAGCACCAGCGGCGGAACCTCAGATTGATCTTGACGAGGAGGTTCCGACCCCAGCAGCTCCGGCGGGCCCAGCTCAGGTCCCCGAGGGGTTTATTGCCACCCTAGTTCTTCAGGATGTTTTGGTCCGGTTGGTGGGCCTCATGGAGAATGTCACCCGAGTAGGCTTACTTCCGGCAGCACCAGCCACTCCTCGGGCTAGAGAAGGGGTTCATATTACTGCTACTCGTACTCCAGAATAAGTAGCTCCCCAGGCTCAAGTTCCAGCGGTTCAGCCAGCTGTGATAGTCCAACCGGGAGCAGTAGCTCAAGCCGGCAATGGGGCGGCCATGTCCGCCGATGCTTTGTGGAGACTGGATAGGTTCACCAAGCTCTTCACCACTACCTTCAGCAGTGCTCCTTAGGAGGATCCCCAGGACTTCCTATACAGCTGCCACGAGGTCCTCAGGAATATGGGCATTTTTGAGACCAACGGGGTAGACTTCGCGATATTTCTCCTGTCCAGATCCGCCAAGACTTGGTGGAGGGATTATTGCTTGACTAGACCAGCCGGTTTGCCATCTTTGACTTGGGAACAGTTTATAGAGTTGTTTCTGGAGAAGTTTCTCCCCGTTACTCAGAGAGAGGCTTATCGGAGGCAGTTTGAGCGCCTTCAACAGGGATCCATGACAATTACCCAGTATGAGTCCAGGTTCATCGGCATGCTCTCATCATACTTCCTACAGAGAGGGAGAGGGTGAGGATATTTATTGATGGTCTCATCCAGCCGATTCGCCTTCAGATGGCTAGGGAGACTGGTAGTGAGATTACCTTCTAAGAGGCGGTCAATGTGGCCCGTAGAGTCGAGATGGTTCTGTCGCATGGAGGTGGTCATGGGTCGGATAAGACACCGACATTCAGGCAGATTCATTGGTACTCGTCTGGAAGCAGAGATTCATATGGTAGAGGCCATCCTCCTAGGCCCTTTCAACCAGCTCCCCAGATTTCTCATACTGTGACAGGTAACCGCGGTTCTTAGATGCAGTATCCCGACCAGCAGTCTGTCAGTGCACAACCGCAATAGAGTTTCCCGAGTCGGCAGCTTAGGGCTTGTTACATGTGTGGCAACACGAGGCACATTGCTAGGTATTGTTGTCGTGCTTTAAGCAACTCTCCACACCAAGATTCCCGTGTTATGACACAGGCACTAGATGTTCCGCAGCCCGCCCAGCTAGCTAGAGGTGGGGGTAGAGGTGCTAGAGGTAGAGGTAGAGGTACTAGAGGTGGAGCTCAGGTTGGCAGAGGTGGAGGCCAGCCAGCAGCAGGCCGTCCTAGAGATGTGGCTCAGGGTGGTGGGGCTCAGCCCTGATGTTATGTTTTTCTAGCCTGGCCCGAGGTAGAGACTTCAGATGCAGTGATTACAGGTACGATTCTAGTCTGTGATAATGATGCTTCAGCATTATTTGATCCAGGATCTACCTACTCATATGTCTCCTCTTATTTTGCACCGTATCTGGCCATGCCTAGTGACTCATAGAGTGTTCCTGTTTATGTGTCTACCTCGGTGAGTGATTCCATTGTGGAAGATCGAGTCCATCGTTCCTGTGTTGTAGTGGTTGGGGGTCTTGAGACCCATGTGGACTTATTGCTTTTAGACATGGTTGATTTTGATGTCATATTGGGGATGGAATGGTTATCACCTTACCACGCCATCCTGGACTGCCATGCCAAAACTGTTACCTTAGCTTTACCGGGTATGCCCCGTTTGGAGTGGAAAGAAACTCCTGGTCATCCCACCCGTAGCATTATCTCTTATGTGAAGGCTCGACGTATGGTCGAGAAGGGGTGTTTGGCTTATCTGGCTCATGTTCGTGATTCCAGTGCTGAGGTCCTCTTTATTGAATCTATGCCCGTGGTTCGTGAGTTTCTCGAGGTTTTCCCATCCGACCTGCCGGGGATGCCACCCGACAGGGATATTGACTTTTGCATTGATGTGGCGGGCACTCAACCCATTTCTATTCCGACGTATCGCATGGCCCTGCCAGAGTTAAAAGAATTGAAAGAGCAGTTGCAAGACTTGCTCGAGAAGTGTTTCATTAGACCCAGTGTTTTACATTAGGGTGCGCCCGTGTTGTTTGTTAAAAAGAAGGATAGGTCAATGAGAATGTGCATCGATTACCGACAATTGAACAAGGTTACAATCAAAAATAAGTACCCATTGCCGAGGATCGATGATTTGTTTGATCAGCTCCAGGGTGCCAGGGTATTTTCAAGGATTGATTTGAGGTCTGACTACCATCAGTTGAAGATTAGGGCATCCGATGTCCCTAAGACAGCTTTCCATACTCGGTACGGGCATTATGAATTCTTAGTTATATCCTTTGGGTTGACTAATGCCCCAGCAGCTTTTATGGACTTGATGAACCGAGTGTTCAGACCTTACCTAGATTCATTCGTGATAGTTTTCATTGACGACATCCTGGTATATTCCCGCAGCCAGGAGGAGCACGCGCAGCATCTCAAAGTGGTTCTTCAGACTCTGAGGGATAGTCGGTTATATGCTAAGTTTTCAAAGTGTGAATTCTGGTTGAGTTTGGTTACATTTCTGGGTCATATTGTATCGGCAGAGGGCATTCAGGTTGACCCGAAGAAGATTGAGGTAGTCAAGAACTGGCCTAGGCCGGCGTCAATTACAGAGATTCAGAGTTTCTTGGGATTGGCAGGATACTATCGTCGGTTTGTGGAGGGGTTTTCATCTATTGCAGCCCCGATGACCAAGTTGACCCAGAAAGGTGCCCAGTTCAGGTGGTCGGATAAATGTGAGGCGAGCTTTCAGAAGCTCAAGACAGCTCTGAACATGGCACCAGTGTTAGTCTTGCCCACAGGCTCAGGGCCTTACACAGTTTATTGTGATACCTCTCGTATTGGGCTTGGTGCAGTGTTAATGCAAGAGGGCAAGGTCATTGCCTATGCTTCAAGGCAGTTGAAGGTTCATGAGAAAAACTATCTGGTGCATGATTTAGAATTGGCGGCCATAATTCATGCCTTGAAGATTTGGAGGCACTACTTATATGGCGTGCCGTGTGAGGTGTTCACGGATCATAAGAGTCTTCAGTATCTGTTCAAGCAAAAGGAGCTAAATTTGAGAAAGAGGAGGTGGTTGGAGTTGTTAAAGGACTATGATGTCACCATCTTATATCACCCGGGAAAGGCCAACGTGGTGGCCGATGCCTTGAGTAGAAAGTCAGCCAGTCTGGGCAGTCTTGCTATATTCCGGTTGGTGAAAGACCACTTGCTTTGGACGTTCAGACTTTGGCAAATCGATTTGTGAGATTGGACATTTCTGAGCCTAATCGGGTATTAGCTTACACGGTCGCTCATTCTTCATTGTTGGAACAAATACGTGATCGACAGTTTGATGATCCTCATTTGTGTGTTCTTAGGGACACGGTGCAGCGAGGGGGTGCCAAGCAGGTCACTTTAGGCGACGACGGAATTTTGAGATTACAGGGTCAAGTTTATGTGCCCAATGTAGAGGGACTTCGGGAGTTGATTTTGAAAGAGGCCCATAGCTCCAGGTATTCTATTCATTCGGGCGCCGCAAAGATGTATCAGGATTTGCGGCAGCATTGTTGGTGGCATAGAATGAAGAAGGATATAGTTGCGTACGTGGCTCGGTGTTTGAATTGCCAGCAGGTTAAGTGCGAGCATCAGTGACCTGGTGGACTGTTCTAGAGAATTGAACTCCCCGAGTGGAAATGGGAACGGATCACTATGGATTTCGTTGTTGGACTTCCGCAGACCCGGAAGAAGTTCGACGCAATTTGGGTCATTGTTGACAGGCTGACCAAGTCAGCACATTTCATCCCTGTGGCAGTCTCCTATTCATCTGAGAGGTTAGCCGAGATTTATATTCGGGAGATTGTTCGCCTTCATGGTGTGCCAGTATCTATTATTTCAGACCGGGGAACGCAGTTTACTTCGCGTTTCTAGAGGGCAGTCCAATGGGAGTTGGGCACCCAGGTTGAGTTAAGCATAGCATTTCATCCTCAGACGGACAGACAGTCCGAACGGACTAATCAGATATTGGAGGATATGCTCTGAGCTTGTGTTATTGACTTTGGAGGGTCGTGGGACCAGTTTTTGCCATTAGCAGAGTTCGCCTACAATAACAACTACCAGTCGAGCATTCAGATGGCTCCTTATGAAGCATTATATGGTAGGTGGTGTCGAACTCCGGTTGGGTGGTTTGAGCCGGGAGAGGCTCGGTTGTTAGGCATAGATCTGGTTCAGGAGGCCTTGAACAAGGTCAAAATCATTCAGGAAAGGCTTCGTACAGCTCAGTCCCGGCAAAAGAGCTATGCAGATCGCAACGTACGAGATGTGGCTTTTATGGTTGGTGAGCGGGTATTGCTCTGAGTGTCGCCTATGAAAGGCGTGATGAGGTTTGGGAAGAGGGGCAAGCTTAGCCCTAGGTTCATTGGTCCGTTCGAAATTCTTGATCGAGTGGGGGAGGTGGCTTATAGGCTT
>MCJB01050960.1:0-35998 GCA_002018475.1 Nicotiana obtusifolia
ATGCAAAAGGGAAAGCCTTTGGCAAGGCTGCCACCACCGCACAAGCTCCTAAAAATCGCAAACAGGGAGTTTTCTTCTCACCCTGCTCTGTTTTACATGTTTGCATGCATCGAGGGCGATGCATTGTTTAAGTGTGGGGTGGGGAAATATCTGTGCTGTGATTGTTGTGACTGTATATCATGGATGATTTAGTTTTATTTTTGTCTTTTTAATAGTTGTATTGTTATTATTTGTTAGTGTATAAATTAATTTTTAATGTATAAACTGATAATTTTTGAAAAATTTCCAGTTTTTCCCGACGATGGATCGTTTTCTTGAGGGATAAAAATTGGATTAAAAATAACAAAAAGATTTTGTTTTATTTTTAGGTAGTAGGTAATTTTCCTTGGTTTTTCTTAGGGCCCGGTTCTTTTCCAAGGATGTAATTCGAACCGGGCAACTTTAATGTTTTTTAGGATTAGTCTTAGGAAGAACTGAATAATAACACAATACTTCTTGACATGGTTAATGCTAGTACAATAAGTGATGACACATGATCCATTTCCCGGCAAGTTAAATTATAAGTCGAAGAAAAACAACCCAATTTGTGACGCCCGATCTCAATAGTTGACTTGCTTAAACATCTAGTGCGTTATTGCTTAATTGTTTCAATTGTATATGCTTGCTCAACTCGCCATGTGAACAAAACCGTTGTAAGTGAATCATGTGCATTGTGCGAGTAAGCTTTTGATTCTCTATGTTATCTTGTATAGTCTAGAACTTGCCCCGTGTGTTAACTAAAGCGAAATTGTAAGTTGGGATAATCTAAGAAATGATATAGGCACTTCTTTGTTTGATTTTGGATGTGCTTGTCGCATCGAATATAAATTTGTCCATTGTTAGCCCTTTTTAGCCTATAAGCCTTCTTCTTTTGGTACCTACATTACAAGCCATTCCCATTATTTTGTTCTTGAATTTAGCCTTAATTGAACCTTTACCTCCGAAAGCACTTAGTCGCTAGAAGAAGTAAGGGCGGTTAGAGGGATTGTCTTGTGATAGAATGGAACAATGAAAGAACTTGTTGGCTATGTGAAGTTAAATTGAAAAAATCACTAGCGGATGAAAAATGTGTATGGAGGATGAAAAATAAGAAAGAAAAAAATTGATAATGAAAAAGAGAAAAAAAATTTGATATTGGAAAAGAGATGAAAATATTCACCTCCTATTGTAGTATGCTAAGTGATTGAAAAGAAAAGGATTATGTATATGAGACAAGTTTAAGGATTGGAAGAAAAAGAAGTGTTTAAATATTGAGTGTAGTGTATTAAGTGCTTCGGAGGACTAGTCACTATTACCAAATATACCTTACCCGTCCCCTAACCTACATTACAACCCGACAAAGTCCTACTTGATCTTAGATTTGACTAACTCAATTAGTGGAAGTCTACACTACGGGCATGCTTATGGTACTCTATGGGATGCAAATGAGTTCCTTGTGAGAGTGAGAGTTTGTTGTACAAATTTTGTGTGATTTCATTCATATATATATATATTCACTTTTCATATATTTGTGAGTCACATGATTTCATGAACAATTGGTAATGTAAATTGTTTTGTTGCGTAAGTATATGAATTGAAGTAGCTTAATGTGGCAAGTCGGCTTTTGAGGTTGGGTGATGACAATTGGGGTGTTGAATGTGATTGAATTAATAAGATTAATTGAACTCGATGGGAATGATATGGATAACTTATGTGTTCATACTTGTTTAACTAGTATTGATTGTGTTCAAGAGTATGAATCGTTTTAATGTTGAATGTTTTAATGTTGAATGTTCGTGCTAAGCTAAAAGTTAGTAGTTGGGAAAGGTTGGTAAAAATCCCATTGCTCGAGGGCGAGCAAGAGTTTAAGTGTGGGGTGTTGATAATTGGTAGAAAAGATGTTAAATGATGTATAAATTATCTCATATTTAGCTCTTGTTTGTTTGGATTTGGATGTTAATCACATTGATTCATGTTAATATAATGTGTTTTTATGTGTAGGAATGACTTAAAATCAATCGGGGACGAAATCGGGGAAGAAACAAGCTAAAACGAGAAGAAACGAACAAAGGAGGAAACCAGGCCACAGGCCAGCGCCCAGCGCTGCCTGTGGCGCTGGAGACAGAAACAAAGGGAAAGGCCACTGCCTTCAGTCCCCTGGACAGCGCCCAGCGCCCCCCAGGGGACTGATTTCGGGAATTGTCTCCTACTTTGTCTAGAAGAACCCTAAACCGACCCAAAACCTTCCCAACTCCTATATAAACATCCCTAAACCCATTTTGAAGGAAAGAACGTGATTTTGGAGCAAAAGGGAGCCTGGGAACATCAACAACATCAACAAATTCTCTGTTCATCAATCCAAACTAGTATCTTTATTTTAGTTTTTCTTACTTAGTTATTTGATTTTGTTGAACATGAGTGGCTAATCACCCCTTGTTCTGGGGTTGTGATTAGCCATGAATATTGTGTTTCGAACTTGATGATTTTGTTTTAATAGTTAATGTAGATAAGATTGTTTCTTCAATTCTATGTTTAATTGCTTAATTGTTTTGGCCATCAATTAAGTTCTATTAATTATCTATGCGATGTTTGAGAAAACTAAGTTTAGATTAGAATAAGAATTGAAGAGAGCATGTTCTTAACTTTGTTAAAAAGAGCGGATTCGTGGTTAAGATAGGAATATACTTAATCACCATGCTTAATTATATAATCGTGTTCTTCATGCATTCTTGCTAGATTAATTCCATAGGAATATAGGTGTTAATCTTGTTAGGAATAGGCGAATAGTACTTCGGAAGAAGGCTATGAGTATTATTATCGATCAATTAGCAATCTCACATTAACTATGCGAACGATAAAATCAATTAGAATGCAATAGGATTGGAACTAAAATCACAACCCTGGAATCTTTTGTTTTATTGATTACAAAATACATAATTGTTCTTTGCAATTCATAGATTTAAATTAGAATTATAATTTAAACTAAACTATATACTAAACTTGATCTTTGCTTGATTAAATAACGATATTAGTTGTTATAAAGTAGTTAACTTAAGTCCCTTGGGTACGATAATCCGAACTCATTGTCCTATATTACTTGTCGATCACGTATACTTGCGTGTGCGTAAGGAAGCAACAACCTCCAAATTAAATCTAGATGCAGCTTGTGGAGGAAGTTGCGTGCAACAACCATACAGTGAGATTCAGACTCTGTTGAACAACTTCATTGCAAACGATTAGAATTGGCAGGGTGAGGGTGAACCAAGATGGATGATGAAATACAAAGCATTAAGTACACTCGAACTGGATGTGGTGTCATCCATGTGAGCAGACACTTCTTAGCTAACCATCCAAGTGGCTAAGATGGCAATGGGTCAAGGGCGTCAGATGAAACAGGTTGGGAGGATAGCCATATATTGTTAAATTTGTGGAGAAGGTCACACAAGTGACCAATGTTCGGTGAATCAAAAATCTATTTATTATGTGAGCCAGTAGAGTAGAGGTCCAATAAACCAAAATACACAATATGGGAACACCTATAATCCCAACTGGAGAAATAAACCTCATTTCTCAAGGGATGAAACCGTTGTTGACGGCCAATTTTGGCCCTCCTTTTTAAAATTAATTTACTTGTACTTGATAATTTAAAATAATTGTTTTGGAAGTATTTTCTATCGGTAAGTACCTATTCATACAAATTAATTGAGTATTAATTTTGAAATTAATCACCTAGTATTAGTATTATGTAATTACAAATGTATTTACTATTTTTATATTGCTAAAATAATATTTTATACATACCACAAAGGCTTTACAATAAATTTAACGAATTATTTCTCAATTTTAATGAAATAGGCTACTATTTTAATAATTTGAAATTAGTGTCATAATTTATAAAATAAAATATTTTATTAATAATTAATTATAATAATTAGTAATATATTTGAGAACTATAATTTTACTATATTTTATCAAAAATTTATTTATCTTAATTAAACTAATTTTAAAAAGGTTAAAAAACGAAAAGGATACAATTAGAACTCCGTAACTAACTACACAATGGCTATGTTTGAAATAATTATAACACAAATACCAAGTCCAAATCCAGATATGGTCCGGTCCAAACAACCCCCTGCTCCAAGTTGGCAATCCGTCCCAACCAATTTGAACCAATCAAAGTATACCACGTCACTCGTCTCTATAAGTCATAAAAGAAGCACAACAGATCCAAATCGTCCATCCTACAGATCAATGGCCCCCCTTCATCTTCACCATGTCACCCATCTCTATCACTCTCCACTACCTATGCTTGAATCTTGTTGACACCCTAAGCCATTAATATTACTATAAAGCCTTGATTGCTCTCACCTAACACCATAGAAAAATGTACAATCACACCAAACAATACCTACCAGACCTAACAATCTCATCCGAATTAAAAGGCTAGGTTTTCTTTTCTGATTGATCTCGATTTCCTTTTGTTTTCGAGTTTCATCAATGCTCAAGTGCTTGAAATTTTGGTTATCATACGGCTAAGTTAGAAACCCTGTTTGGTCTGCTGCCCTAGAAAAGGTCAGTACACTTCCACTCTTTCTCTTTTGACTATCTTTATTCGAATATCATGAACATGCTGCTATCTTTTATTACTTGTGTTCGTTTATGTCATTAGTGTACAGATGTTATTTCTAGTTTATGATGATATGTTGTTAGCCCATGGTCACCTATTATGCTTTTGAGTATTTTTAATCAGTATTGACTAAGTAATTACATGACCTCAATGGTTTTGTATCAAACAGCCTATGTGATAAAGCTACTTAATATGCCTTGATGACTTTTTATGTTTGCATAGGCTTCAAGTTTTATTTAATAACTCTGCTATGATATTTATCCCTGCCATATTTTTCCTGCATTTATATGTTTGATAATCCTAACTAGAACTAACATGAAAGCTTGCACTTTAATCTTTCACTACTTAATTGATGCATGTGAAGTTTAAGTGCTTAAATGCTCTCCCTCTTTGAATAAGTTTTTGTTAACCTGTAAGCACTCTTTGAGTCATCACTATGAAAGTCTTATGCCCATGCCTAATTGTTAATCAAATCTCTAAGACTCTTTATGTGGAACTATTTCACTAAAGTAATTAGGTCGACTCCTATTAACACCAGAAGCCCTTTTGCATATGTTTGTTATGATCAGGTTATCTTTCATAAATTAGGTTATAGTCATGTTGAATGTTAACAGTTTTACGAGCTGAGTACAACTACATCATGCTCAGATATCTTAGTCTATACAGCTGAGTCAAACTTGCTTGGTATAATATCTTCCCTGTCTTTCCCTTAATGACATTGTTAACCTGATTTTTACGATGACTGAAACTCATCTTGTTTTTGTAAGACTATATGTATAGAAGAATGAAGGTTCTGTATGTATCTATGTATATCTCTCATGATTTAATGCTTCTGTGCACTATCTTGATACTGCATATAGTCTTCTCTTTCCCCCGTTTAATCTAAATTCCACCTGGTCTATGAACTTTAAGATAAGATCCTTATTACTACTGTTAGGACATAATAGTCTGCTTATTTCATAACAAGATTAATACTCTTATAAAGGGTTAGTTTTGTCACCAATTTTAGGGTTAAGTGACACTAATAGTCTGTGATCTTGTTGAGCATTCTCAGATGTTTCATTTGAATCTGCAAACTTGTGATCATGTTAAGAGTTCTGTTTATACCTAGTAGCTCTAATAAGCCATATAGAAGTTCTAACTATGATCGTTTGTCTGAACCTTTCTTGATACTTCCAAAAGTTCCAAACAATATTTTTAAACTATGTGTGCAAGATTTGAGTTAAACTAATCTACAATTATTGCATTAGGGTAAAAGCATCTATACCCTAAATTGTAGCCGCTCTAAAGTATGTGCTATTTATCCATCTGTAAGATGTTTGATTCCAGTTGTTTGGCTCTTTAGCAAAAACAATATGATGTTACTGCCTCTGTGTGAGTTTGGAAACTTGAGCATCAAGTATGTTTAATTTGTTAATCATTCACTTAGAACTGGATGTATAGTTATAAGAAATAAAGTTGTCTGTGTTGCTCTGTTAAGAAAAGTCATGCTTTTATGGTAGGGAATGTTACAGTACTTGGTTTTAATTGAAGAGCCTCATTGGCACTTAAACCCATAGAGAAAAATGAGTGGTTAGTGGTTAGAAATATTTGGGAATAGAGTATAACTCTAGGTTGGGCTGCCCTCCCCAACAAAAGCATTGTCGTGGACCTTGAGACCCTTGAGAACTTTGAAGTGTCGGGGGATTCAAGGGGCATCGACCTTGAGTGAAATTCTTTCCTTAGCCCTTAATTCATTGACACTTATTATTCGCTTTGGGTTTAGTGTTTAATGAAAACAAAAGGTGTTCGATGTGGATCATTTTCTATACATAACCATCACATTAGTATAACCTTCTTAATGTTTGAATACTGTTAGTTATCTTTCCTTTTTTCTTTGCTTGCAAGTTTCGTGTATGAGCATGTATGTAGTGTTATCTTACTAATGACTTTCTCTCTTCTTTTTTTTCAACATATACAATGGTATGGGCCCGCTGAGTTTTTAAAGAACTTAGACCCAAATCCAGCATTGTTATATATTGGGAGTCCAGAGCCAGCGGTCGTCCCTGTTACTGCTGAGCCAGCCTCTTTGAGGCCCAAAAACCAGAGTCCTTTCTTTCCCTGTACTCCTTTATGTACTACTTTCACTGTTCTATAGCTCTACATTTTTGTTGTCCGTTATTATATTCCTGATGTTTTATCTCATATGTATGCAACAATGATATATTGGATTGAATGCTTTAGTTTATGTCTTAGTTATATAAAACAACTTAGGCAAGACTTAAATAACCTAGGATTAAAAGAAGCATTAGTTAGCAATTAATCCTACATTCATTAATCAAAAGTTGTTTATGTTATTAATCTATTATGCCTTGCTAACTCTTCTTAAAGATTTTTGAAGCCCCAAAAGCCTAACAAAAGGCGGCAGTCCCTCTTTCATAAAGAAAAAACATAACTGAATCGCGAGTTTAATTTTCTAAAAAGAAATCAGCTCCTTTCGAAAACCAAGATGTTGCCGCCTCAAACCAAGATTTTCAAGTGATTCCTTCAAGCCCAATATTTAATAGCCAAGGTATATCTTAGGCTTATTGTCATAACACCTTCGCCTCATTAGAATAATATGAACTTCCATGCTTTAGGAACAAAATGATTTAACTTAGCTTTTATTTTACATGTTATCATACAAACATCATATCTTTTACAGCTCTTTTCAAGCATATGTGCACTAACATTATTTTTCTAAGATTCTTCTATAAACCCATATCTCTTTAAACTACACTTTTCCTTTATAGTAGTTATGCCCTAATATATGATAAGCCACACTCTTTAAACATTAGTTAAGCATAGTACAAACAATTAGTCCTAAATCAAGTTTAAGTCCTATGGAGCTACCTCAGGTAGATTTTATCCCCTTAGAAGAACAAGAACCCTTACCCATAATATCACCGGTTAGCAGACTAATAAAAAATATGACCTTTAGTAATTAAATAGGTACCCTAGTATACCTTTAAATATTAAGTGGCAACTATCTTTCATCAACAACAGAGAAACCACAAGTTGAATCTTATTTTGACTCGTGCAAAATAGGGTGCAACAACATGGTGACTCTGCTGGGGAATCACACTTAGGTTCTGACCTTAGCAGATATAGACTAAATTTGGCACTTAGATTTATTCATACATTGCTTTAACTGTATTTAATATGCCATTACATGCTTACCTGCCTTATTTGTTCCTTATGCTTTGCTTATTATCATGCTTAATATTACTACATCCTTATCTGTCACCGCTTTACATATACTGTCATCACACTTCTTCCTACCATGTATTGGCCAAACACTATCACACACGATGGCACGCGAGGGTTGTCTTTTACAACCCTCCGAACCTTATTTTCAAAACTCTTTAGTTTTTGAGAATGGCTTTCTCATGTCAACTGACATAGCTTCTCGCAGTCTTCAGTCATATACAAAAGTACGAAACACTCTACTCTAGAAAAAATAGGTCACATTGCATAAACCTTAGGTGAGTCGGTCCTTGGTATTGACACACAATGAGGAAATCCACCCTGATGTGAACGGGTCATGCACCCAACGACATGACTTCTGTGGAAAGATGAACAAACATGACGAGACACCTAAAGATCCGAAACAAACACTAACCAAAACCTTTCTTTACCTACATTAGAAATGGAAATTAGCTAAAACATCCTCGAGATCAATATGGTGAGGGGAGCGCCACACAAGTTGAAGCAGTGGTAGAAGTATATCCGCCGAAAACACGGAGATGAGATTTGGACACACCTGGGGGCACCGACCGCTTTGCTAAACATTCGAGTAGACATGGTGCTCACTCGCCTGTTGATAGAGTTCTAGGATCTGGCTAAGGTGGTGTTCGTGTTTGTTGGTTGTGAGTTAGTACCAACATTAGAAGAAGTTACTAGTTTAATGGAGCTGTCATTTACAGGAAGAGACAAATACTACCAGTCACTATGCTCGGTTACATGTTGCTATATGCTCTAGATCGGGCTAACAGTCAAAGTTTGTGAAATATCGAGGACGGATGGGTGAGCCTAGATCAGCTGTTCGATAGATTCAGACATCGCGAAAGCTATGAGTTGTATTACTCGGGGGAATTTGTCACCAAACAATGTGGGAGAGTCTCAAGCTCATCACTTTCTCATTGGCACTATTATGGTTATTGGTCTTCTCGCAGAGAAGAGGTCGGATCAACATCCATTTGTTACCCATGGTTCTGGCGACCTTTCGTGGCAACCTCCAAGCTACTTTGGTACCGATGGTTCTAGCTGAGATTCTAAGGTCTTTGTCTGCATGTGCATGGGTGTATGATTCTTTAAAGGATGTAACTTGCTGCTTGAGATCTGGGCCACAAATCATTTCTTTCAGCGAGAGGCAACCGTTGGCTAATTTGTGGATGTTAGCAACATGATCTGCTGTCACAATGAGAGGATGAGACATTGGGTCTCCCCATATGGGCAAGAAGAATGGAGAGAATTCTGACCAATTTAAGTGGAGAATGGATCAATTGGAAGCTATCATGGTCAGGCGAGAGGGCAATCTTAAGAACTCCTCAGAAATACTTCATTGAGATGATAGGAGTTGAGGGCATCCAACCATACTCACCCTTGCGGATTCTTAGACAGTTCGGGATGATCTAGGAGTCTGGGTACCGTCAATTGAGGAACAAGGAAGAAGATTTTCCAAAGACAGCCTTTCGGACTAGATATGGCCATTACGAGTTTCTTGTTATGTCCTTTGGCCTAACCAATTCACCAATGGCTTTAATGGATATGATGAATTGTGTATTCAGGAAATTCTTGGATGTTTCATAGATGATGTTTTGGCGTATTCCCAATCAAAAGCAGAACACGCAGAGCATTTGCGAAAGGTCCTATGCACGCTCTGGGATCACAAGTTGTACGCCAAGTTTTCCAAGTGTAAGTTCTGGTTGAACTTGGTGGCTTTTCTTGGGCACATAGTATCGAGTGAGAGTATCAAATTTGGTAGTCAAAAGGTTGAAGCAGTTAAGAATTTGCCAAGACCCACAACTTCTACCGAGGAATGCAGCTTTTTAGGCTTAGCCGATTACTACCAAAGGTTTGTGGAAAATTTCTCATTGATAGCTGCTCCACTAACAATGTTGACGCATAAGGCAACGAAATTTCGATGGACTGATGTTTGTGAGAAAAGCTTCTAAGACTTAAAGGACAGGTTAGCCTCGGTGCCAATTCTAACTCTTTCTAAAGGACCTGAGGGGTACGTTATATATTGTGATGCCTCTATAGTGGGATTGGGAAGTGTTTTAATGCAACAGGGGAGATTTGTTGCCTATCCTCCGATCCAACTAAGGAAGCACGAGCAGAATTACCCCACTCATGACTTGGAGTTAGCAACTATTGTATATGCCTTGAAAATACGGCGTCATTACTTGTACGGGGTTCATGTCGACTCATTCACCGATCACAAGAGCTTGTAGTACATATTCAAGAAAAAAGAATTAAATCTGAAGCAGCAAAGATGGCTCGAATTATTAAAGGATTATGATGTTGATACTTTGTACCACCCCGAGAAGGCAAATGTTGTGGCTGATGCATTAAGTCAGAAATCCATGGGCAGTCTACGACATGTTGAGAAGCATAAGTTGGAGATGACAAAAGACTTATACCTCTTGAACAATTTAAGTGTACGATTGCTAGATATAGTGGCGGCAGAGCCATAGTTTGGAATGTCCCGAATCCTAGCTAGTAGGCGAAGTAAAAACACGGCAATTTGACGATCTAGCTTTGGTGAAAATTGGAGAAAGCATTGCCTCTCAAAATAAGCAAGTGTTCAAGTTATCCGAGGACAGAGTCCTTATATGCAAGGACTGTTTGTGCGTACTCGATGTCGGAGGACTTCGAGAGAAGATCATGGCAGAGATTCATCAGTCCCGATATTCTGTTCATCTGGAGTTGACCAAGATGTATCACGATCTTCGCTAGCTATACTTGTAGAACGACATGAAGAGGAACATTGCTGAATACATCACTTAGTGTCCAAATTGCCAACAAGTTAAAGTTGAACACCAGAAACTAGGAGGATTGCTCCAGGATATGGAGATTACAACCTGGAAATGGGAGATGATCAACATGGTTTTTCGTTACCGGACTACCGCGATCACACTAAAGATTTGACTCCATATGGGTCATCGTGGATCGACTCACCAAGTTAGCTCATTTGCTACCAGTTAAGACTACCTTCTCAGTTGAGAATTATGCTATGACGTACATTAAGGAGATAGTTCGACTCCATGGGACTCCGGTTTCCATCAAACCAGATAGAGGTGCCCAGCTTATGGCTAACTTCTAGGGATCATTTCAAAAAGGATTGGGTATGAGGATCAAACTTAGCACAACTTTCCATCCACAAACAGACGGTTAGGCTGAATGCACTATTCAAACGCTCGATGAGATGTTATGAGCCTGCGTTTTAGACTTCAAGGGAAGTTGGGAGGATCATCTACCACTAATTGAATTGGCTTACAAAAACAACAACCATACTAGTTTTCAGATGGCACTGTATGAGGACCTATACGGACAAAGGTGTAGATCTCCTATTGGCTGGTTCACAGTTGGTGAAACAAAGTTATTGGGTCCTGAGATGGTGCAACAGGCTATAGAAAAGATAAAAATAATTCAAGGTCGTCTATTGACCGCTCAAAGAAGGCAGAAGTCTTATTCAGATACCCTACGACGAGATTTGGAGTTCGCTGTGGGAGGCTGGGTGCTTTTGAAAGTGTCTCCTATGAATGGCGTGATGAGATTCGGAAAGAAAGGCAAACTCAGCCCCTGGTATATCAGATCATATCGAATTATTAAGAAAGTCGGTCACGTGACCTATAATATTGAACTGCCCAAGAAATGGAAGCAGTACATCTAGTATTCCAGGTGTTTATGATCCAAAATGGCCTGAGTGATCCGTCCTGTATTACCTCTATTGAAGATATTCAAGTCACCGAGGATCTATCCTACGAAGAAGTTCTGGTGGCTATCCCAGATATTCAAGTTCGCAAGCAACAAACCAAAGAGGTGGCATTAGTTAAAGTACTTTGGAGAAATATTAACATAGAAGAGACGACCTAGAAAGCTGAGGAAGATAAGAAATACAGGTACCCCAATTCATTCTATGTAAAGGGAGGCAACGATGAAACTATCATGACGGGCACAACCCAAAGTGACAAAAGATGTTTGTAAAATATGACTACAAGTCAATATTCGAGGATAAATGTTCTGAATGGGGGATGGTGTTACACCCTACACCTTGGTAAGCTTGGCTTCTAGCGTGGCCAATTGGCCGGCAACGCGTATGAGGGCAGAATAGGATGACACATTTTATTTGGCTTGCACCAGCTGTCTCACCGGGTGCTGCAACTGGGACGGGGTGACCCGTATTGCATGTGTCAGCAACGGAGTTTCCTAAATGTTGGTGGGATATATAAAGGTAGTGTAAATCATTCTCTTTCATTCTAGGATGTGTCACCAACATTAGCTCTTCCAAAATACTCTCAAACCCCCTTTAGAATTCCCAAAACAGTCTAAGGCAATCGAAAGTGAATCTAGTAGGATCTAATGTGAAGGAGCTTGGAATCGTCACTAGAATATCTATTATCTCGTTATATTGATCTTGAAGATTCTTTGGAGGCAGAGCAACCATCATAGAACCGTAGCTAGTTCTGCAACATGGTATTTAAGACGACTTTCTTTCTTGGCATGATTTGGTGTAAGTTTCTCTCTCCATTTAAAGAATTACTCTGTCGAAAATTGGTTTGCTCTAATCCCTTCTCAATAATGATGTCCCTATTCTTGTACATTCTTACCAGTGACTTCTCTTTAAAGTCTGAGATGTTCCCAGATAGTGTCTTCCGATTAGAAAACATGATTTTTATTCGTTTGAGTAAAATCTTAGTGTCTCTTGAAAACAACCAAGCATTGCACTTATGTGTATATGTAACTATTTACTTTACTGAGTCGTGCTATAGACGGGGCGGGGTAAGACACATATTGTGCAACCACTGATCAGTTGAGTATGATGTGAAATGCTATCAAGCCCATGTGTCGTCGAGTACGACCGAGTCCTCTATGAGGCTGGGTACGGAGTGATGTGATATGAAAGATTACCGAACCCTTGTATGTTCAGGTATGACCGAGTCCTCTTGAGACCATGTACGTTGAGTTTTGACGAGACCGGGTATAACCGAGATCCTCTGAGGCCGAGTACGATGTGATAATAAAATAAACTTTATCGAGTTCTCTACGAGGCCGGATATGATACGGATGATATGCCCCAAAGTGTGGCTGAGTAATATTTTATTATATTTAATGCATAATCTTCATGAGTGGTTTAACCTGCCATAAAGCATGCATACTTCTAAGTTTTATGGTTTCCCCAGTTTACGCCCCCGATGGCTTGTCTTCATTATAGGGGTTGAAAGCATATATGCATATCTCTTATATCATGTCTTGGGTTTACATATCTTCTTAGTCTTACATACTCAGTACATTTTCGGTACTGACGCCCCTATTTCTTTTGGGCTCTATATTCATGCCCACAGGTGCAGAGAGGCCCGATGACGTCCCTTCCTAGTAGGATGTATGTCCTAGCTATTGGTCGTTGCACTCCACTTCTCCGAAGTAGCTGTTCAAAAGTCGATAGATACTGAAGCATATGTGTTCTAATCATTTTGGGTATGGGGAAGGGGGCCGCTGCTATTCCGAGCAAGTTATGTATATGTAAATTTCTTTTGGTACTCAAAGAAGATTGCTGACTAGTGTTGGTGTTTGATTGTATATAATGGTTGGTTATGACTTTGTTGGTAATAGTTGTGAACATGTATCAAAGTTTAATTCTTCTTTTTTCAAGTTAGTTGTACACATTTTAATTCTGGTATTAGTACATGGAGGCCTTGTTGGCCCGGGTTTCATGGTTATAAAGATGTAAAGCAGGAACGTCAGTTCGCACTGGCCTTTGGGCGTCGTGTGCTGGTTGTGCCTCCCACGGTTGGTGTATGACAAACTTGGTATCAAAGTAGGTCTATCCTAGGGAGTCTGGAAGCCTTATCTAGTAGAGTCTTGTTCATAGGTATGTCGTACACCATACTTTTAAACAGGAGACTACAGGATATCTAGGGTTAATACCTTTCTTTCTTAACTAGATCGTGCGATAGAGCTGAGTTGTAAGTATTTTCTTCTAATCCCCATCTTGTTTATGTTTATAAGGATGCCTACCACGAGATATCAGGCAATTGTTCAGGGATTCAATGAAGACGCAGGAGAAAGTACCACCCAGGTGTCACATGCCTCTATGGGTCAACATGGACCACACAATGAGGTTGGCACTCAGGTTTCCGGGACAACACCACCACCCCCAAAGTAGCATAGAGAAACTAATGTATCTCCTATTCCTCCCCTGGGTTTTTACAGAACATAATTTGGATATGAGAGTGCAGTACAATTGTTGACTCGGTTAGTGTCCTCTCGGGCCCAACGACAGGTCCCCAGCACTTCAGATAGAACAGTCAGTGCAAGAGTTTGGGATCAATAATTTGGACCCCCTGTATTCACTGGAACAGATCCAAATGAAGACCCCCAGAATTTCTAGACCAAATGTCGCGGACCTTACGAGTCATGCATGCCTCTAATACTGAGTCTGTAGAGAATGCCTCTTACAGATTGCGAGATATAACTGTGACTTTGTATAAGACCTGGGAACAGTCTAGGGGATCTCTTGTCCTTGCAGCAGGATGGAGAGAGTTTTCTACTGCATTCTTACAGCAGTATTTGCCCGTTGAGCTCCGTCAAGCAATACAAGATAGATTCTTACGGTTGGAGCAAGGTAATAAGATTTTCCGGGAGTATAGCATGCAATTTAACTCCTTGGCTAGGTATGCTCCATCAGTTGTGACTGAGTTGAGTGATCAAGTGCATCGATTTGTGGGCTGTTTGGGACAACATCCGATAATGAATGCACTACAGCTTCTTTGAATCTGATTATGGATATTGCCTGTATACAAGCCTATGCGCAGAATTTGGAGGATTGTAAGAGGCAATATTGAGCCGTTCGAGAGCCTGACCGGGGCCAACATAAGAAAGCTCGGTCTTCAGGTAATATGGGAGACTCACAAGATGACTTTAGACCTCCATTTCCTTGGCATCTAACCCACCCGGCGGCTAGTGTGACATCACAATTCCAAGGTCAGCGTCTTGATCGGATCACCTACTCTGGTCAGGGTCCAAATTCCCAAGGATAGAGGTCATAATATAGTGGAGATCCCAGTAAGATGAGGCCCCCGATACCGCATTGTGGCCGATGTGGTAGGAATCATTTTGGGCATTGGCGCCAGGGTTCGGACTTATGCTATTCTTGTGGACAGCCCGGTCACATCATGCATTTTCGCCCAGCGAGAAATGTGGGTAATAATGCCACCAATAGGGTCTGTAGCAGTTTCTTCATCATCTGTACACCCTCGTGAGCAAGGTATACAACCATCAGTTGGGAAAGATAGAGGTAGAGGTGGAGTGACTAGCTCGGGCGGACAACAGAACCGCATTTACGCGTTATCAGGCCAACAGAACCTAGAGTCATCACCGGATGTGGTTACAAGTATACTATCCATATTCTCCATTAATATATATGCATTGATCGATCCAGGTTCCATGTTGTCGTATATCTCCCCATATGTTGCTAGCAAATATGGTAAAGTACCCAAATTGTTACGACAACCATTTGAAGTGTCCACGCCCGTGGGCAGTCCGTTGTAGTTAGGCGGATATATCGAGATTGTGATGTGGTGATTCATGATCACCATACCTTAAATGATTTGAATGAGTTAGAAATGATAGAATTCGATGTTATTATGGGCATGGATTGGCTAGCCTCTTATTATGCTACAGTGGATTATTGGAAGAAAGTTGTTCACTTTAAACCGTCGAACGACATGCTAGAGCTCAAAACGACTGGTTTGGTCGTTAGATTCTCCCCTACTTAAAGAGGAACATTAAAGGAGAGGTGTTATGATGCATGTTAATTCAAGATGACATAGTACTAATTGACGAGACGTGAGGTAGTATTAATGTGAGGCTGGAGACAGACTTTAGAGTCTAAAGGTTTCAACTTGAGTAGAACTTAGATAAAATAAGTAGAGTGCAAGTTCAGTGACATGCCTCATGAAGCGGACGTGGATGTGAGTCTTGATGCATAAATCATCACCAAGAGAGAGAGAAAGAGTTTCAAGTACCTTGGGTTAGTAATCCAAGAAAATTGAGAGATTGATGAGTATGTCACACATTATATTGGAGGGGAAATGGATGAAATGAAGGCTCGCATCTGGCATTTTGTGTGATAAGAATGTGCCACTAAAATTTAAAGATAAGTTCTACATCGTGGTGGTTAGACTGACTATGTTGTATGAGGTAGAGTTCTGGCTAGTCAAAAAATTCCATGCCCAAAAGATAAAAGCAGCAGAAATGGGAATGATGAGGTGGATATGTGGGTATACAAGGATAGATAAGAATAGGAATGAAGTTATTCGGGATAAGGTGGGGGTGTCCCCTGTGGAGGATAAGATGCGGAAAGTGAGGCTAAGATGATACAGGCATGTGAAGAGGAGAGGCACAGATGCCCTAATAAGGAGGTGCGATAGATTGGCCTTGGTAGGTTTGAGGAGAGGTAGAGGTAGGCCAAAGAAATATTGGGGAGAGGTGATTAGGCAGGACATGACACTGGTACAGTTTACTGAGGACATGACCCTTGATAGGAGGGTGTAGATGTCAAGAATTAGGGTAGAAGATTAGCAGGTAGTTGATCATTTTTCTTCTCCATACCAATAGTTTTAGTGTTAGTCTTATATTTTCTATTCTTAGGTTTCTATTACTACCTATTTTTTCTTCAGCTTCGATTTTCTTATTATATTGCTATTGTTATTTTGCTTGTTGTTAATGCTTCTTTTTCATCTTTATATGAGCTGAGGGTCTAATGGAAATAACCTCCTTATCTTCTCAAGGTAAAGGTAGTGTTGTGCACACACTACCGTCCCCGCACCCACTTGTAAAATTATACTCAGTTTGTTATTATTCTTGTTGCTTGGGATAAAGTGAACAAAAAGAAATATTGGATGGTGAAAACTGAAGTCACATTTCACATATAAAAAATATTATCATTATTTAACAGTCATTTTTTCAAGTTTTGGATAAAACTGAAGAACTTTATCTTCCGCCTTTTTCTGGAAACTAATTTATAAAAAGATGGAAACTTATGAATCAAACATAATTTTATAAGTCAGTGGTGGATCATCTACAGTTTAGCTGCGAGTTCGGAAAAATCAACAACTTCTAATTTAAATGTTTGTGTTTACCCTCAAAATCTAAAATAATTGAATTTATACAGTATTTTAAGGATATGTGATCAAACTTGATACAAAACGAGAAATAAAATTAAAATTGAAATAAACAATGAAGAAGTAAATGCAAGCCATACAAGTTGGAAAATCTTAGCCTTGGAAGGTTAGTCACCCTCGAGCCCAAAAATATTTTTATCGATGCCAGAGAGAATGATTAGATAATAAGAACTAGAAATAACAATATATTGCCTTGGGATGCATGTTACAAATGCACTTCACAAGTAATCAGAATCCTCTTTATATAGTAGGGAAGTCCTTCTTTAGGTGCAATTCTATTAAAGGTAAAAATCTCCTGGTTTGCTGATTTGTCAGTTCTTTGCTGACACGTGCCGAGATTCCCGCCAATATATCCGATCGATTATGGATATTTCGGTCTTTTGTTATTTCAGTCTTTGGTTGTTTTATATTGGCAATGTTTCCTCGAGCTTATTCGGGGCCAGGGTCGATTCCGGGATCACAGGCTCAATGTTCCTAAGGACGGACATTCTGACATTGTGTTCTGGTTCGATGAGACTCGGGGTCGATAATTGACCTGTCACGTTCTAAGCCCGATCTATTGTGCAATAGTCGAGCTCGATTTTGATCGTATGCAGATAGTCCCCTTGTTTTTTGGAGAGTAAATGACGAGAAACGATATGAGCTTCTGATATCTCTCCTCGGTACTCCGCATCAGAAACGACAAAATGATCAAAATCCGTTCCCCAAAAAGAAACTCCCTTTGCCTCGCGACTGTTTGTGGAGGAAAATGTTTCGTCCGCTGCTACCGAGGAACCGACACCGGAACCTCCCCTGAAAATGTTCGTTCCTATAGGGTGCCCAACCGGTGCTGATTTCAAGGTCGAGAAAACCTCCACGTTATCAGGTCGATGTGAGCCGGTCTCGAGATATATATGCTCGATCACCGATAGTGTCCTCTCCAATGTCGAGGAGGATTGCAACTGGTTCAATGAGCACATAGTGGTCCTTTACGCCCGAGGAAGCGATTACTACCCACGTGGAGGTTTTTTAAGTGTTTACACTTATCCCTTCACGATGGGCCCCTTGAATCCGGTCATCATTGCTTTCTATAAGAGGTACGAGGTGACCCTTGGTGAAATTCATCCTTCTTTCTGGAGGATAGTAATTCTTCTCCGCTTTTTTGTAAGCAAAATCGAGGGTGTCCCTTCACCATCGACCGTCTCATGCGTTTTTATAGTCCCCGACTCTATCGAGGGGGATTAATCAAGCTTGCCCGTCGGGCCAGTAAGGCTCCATTCTAGGGCATCGACAAGGATCGAGACCAAGGCTGGTTAGGCCGATTTGTTTAAATGAAGACCTCGGATTTAATCTCAGCCGAGTATATGCCATTTCTTGAGAAGTGGAACATAACACGTAAGTATAGCCTTGCTTTCAAAATTTTGGTCACCGCTTTCTTTTTCCTCTCTTCTGATCGATGTTTTATGGTGGTGCAGCTGTTGCTCGGATGCGGGATGCAGTTCCTCGACTCAAGGAGTGGGTCAAGAGAATTGTGTCGCAGAAGCCGTATTCCGAGCGCGTGTGGCGCGAGCTTTCAAAGGGCCGGTGGGAGGCCCGTACTCACAGTGAGATTCCATTCTTATGTGAACAACACTTAGGTTTCCTTCATGTTCTCGTATAACCAAGCTATTTTCTTTGCAGGTCTTCCCAAGTATGTTGCAATAAGGCCTCCATCTAGTGATGAGGATTGCCCTTCCGAATCCCTTGCTCCGAGACAGGGTGAGGAGAAGAAGAGAAAAGGGGCTCCAAGCTCTCTGAACTTGGAGAAGAAAAAATTGAGGCAGAGGCTAGTGCGAAAATCCAAAGAAAGTACCAGCACCTGAGAGCTTCTATTGGACTCACTCCATCGGTTAAGGGATGAGTCTGAAGAAGAAGAAGAAGAAGAAGAAGAAGAAGAAGAAGAAGCCTCTGAACTGGTGGCCCGCGTGCGGTCGCAATCTGAGGGACAAAGGGCCTCTGAACCATAGAGAAACAACACCGAATCGCGCGACTCAAGGGGGCCGATGAAGAGGCAATGGCTGAAGCCTATGAATCAGAGAGGAGCAAGGTCGTTTTGCCTCAAGTTAGGGAGGCCGACAAGGAGACCGTGGGCAGTACTTCTCGGGCGGAGGACAATGCTCCAAAGAATGCCCTTGGAGTGATAGATCTCTCTGAGTCACCCTCATTTACTGACTCCATAATCAACGAGGCTTAGACGCTGAAAAGTCAACTCAGCGAAGGGCCCCAAGGGGTGGCAGACCCCTTTCACAACTTTTTTGACGGTGTAGACTCCACCGCGCAGAGGACGTCACCGGGTTAGGTGAATTACCGGTGCCAAGAATGAGTTCGTCTTTGGGGACCGGCGGTCTTTCCTCTAGTCCGAAATTAGTCGACTGGTTCCAAGCTCTGAGTGCAAATCTTGATCGGAAGCGGTCGATCATTATGTCTATTCCGGAGGATGCTCGGGTCCTTTCGGCCCCTGTAGAGGTTTCCAGTTATCTTCGGTGTCTGGTGACCGAAGAGGATCAAGCAATTATGAATGAGGTGGAGGCGCCCTGCCTGTTCAACGAAGCATAACAGGCATTAAATTGGGTAACTTTGAATGCCTCTCTATTATGTAAGATTATGCCGCAAACAATTGTAACTTTTTTCTTTGTGCTTGCAGGCCTCGGTGCTTCATCGCAAGACTTTTCCCCGATATTGGGAAGAGTTAAACCAACATGAGGCCGAGACTCGAGGGCTCACTGAGAAGAGGGTTGCTTACAAACTTCTCAGCGAGGGACTCTAGGCTGAGCTAAAGGTGGCTCGGAAGGAGAATGTCGACCTGCTCGAGCAGGTAAGAAGAGTATTTGAAGTTAGTGATAATGAGTCAGACACGGTGGCTAACGGTCTGAACCCACAGGTTCAAAAGAAGCTTGATCGGGTCGAGCAGCTCCAAGCGGAGGTGGATGCGGTAAAGGTTGAGGCCAAAGAATGGAAAAGAAACATGGACCGGTTCACCCCAGAAAAGGAGACTGCCCAGGCATAATTACTTCGGCTGAGGTCTAGCTTCAGGCTGCAAAGGAAAAGGCCTTGGTGCAGGTCAAAAAGGTTGAGGGGCTCCAGTCTCAGCTGAGTTTGGCTGTCTCCGATCAAGAAAATCTGGCCAAGGAGCTCAAGGCAGCAAAGTCATAGGTCCTCGTGGTGAAAGTACAAGCTGACAAAAGGGTGGCTCAGCACAAGACTGATGTCTAGGCGGCACAAGACCTTGTAAAAATATGGTTGAGCATATGAAGTGGCAATCCTGAAGGGAGGCCCTCGAGGAAGTTCACGCTCGGGGCTTTGATTTATCGGCTGAGATCAAGGATGCCAAAGTGCTAGAAGCCGCGGCTAAAGTTGGCCTATCCCGAGGAGGAAGATTCTGAAAATTCGGATGAGTCCAAGGGCGGGGGAGACCCTGAAGGTGATGATGCGGCCGCCGTCGAAAACTAGGCTGCTTAGAATCCTTTTAGATGTTTTTGACTTCTGCTTTTTGTGTCACCTTTTTGTTGAGGCCGTTCGGCCTTTGTAAAACTTTACATCGGGGCTATTTGGCCCTTGTAAAAAGAATTTTTGATATGTATATATAAGGCTTTTTCCCTTTCACAGCTTTTGAATTTTCCCTTTGCTTTATTATTTGTATTCGCAAAGATTGAAATGCCTTAGCATGAAATGGTTAGGTTACGTTCAAGGGTTCGAACAAACCTTGCCTTTAACATTATTTTGTTTTAAGGCATCATTGGGATTCAGTATTACTGGAAACTTTTTCCAAAATAGTTTAGATTATAGTTTGCCGAGGGTAGCCTTTAGAACCGATTATGAAACATTTTCGAAGGCCTTGTTTTTGTTACGAGTCTCGGACGTCTCCGAGCCGCGTTAATATAGCCGTAGCATTTTTAGTTTGGGTGTTGCCTAGTGGACTTGCTACCCCGAGTTATCCGGGATTATCTAAGATGACAGTCCCCGAGTGAGGATGGCCGTGGCCTTTAAAATTCGGGGCGTTGCCTAATAGGTCTTATGCCCCCGAGGTCTGAAAACTCGGACCGTCCGAGTTAATTTTTGGACAACAGTTCCTGAGTGAGAGTGATTGCTCAAACTCAGATTAAGGTGGCCCTTGGGCTCGATAAATTTAAGGGATCGGATGTGGGAAATTCCTTGAGAAATGCAAGAAAAATTTTAAAGGACAAAATGTTTATAAGCAAGGAAGAGACTTCTTATTATTCTTGTGCATAATAGTTATACATGCATACATGCTTTGTGCCAGGGTTGGAGCAATCTATGCGGGCACGGTTCATTTTACTGTTTGGCACTTACAACAAATCCTATCGATCGAGACCCTTTAATTACGAAGTTTCTTTCCTTGCTAAAGTCGATATTCAAGGGTAATGTCCCCTAGTGTTCGAGGCTAATCGAAGTGAGCCCTCGAATGCTGTTGTGATCATTGTTATCAGTTCGTAGTCGGCCTTCAATTCTAAGTTAACACATTTTACTTGTTTCCCCGCTAAAAATCTTTCCTGAAAACCTATTTGGGACAAAATCGATTCAAGAAAGAGTGCAATGCGTGCTTTCATACCTAAAATGTCGTATCGTCCCCTGTTCGGTTACCTGCAAGCGTGAAAAAGAGAAAGAATGGGGCCGTACCTTAGCAGTGATATCGTTTTAAGATAGTAATATTCCAGTTATTTGGTAATTGCTCGCTGTCTATTGTTCCGAGTTTGTATGATCCTTTTTCGATGATCTCGATAATTTGGTACCGTTCTTCCCAGTTTGGTCCCAATTTCCTTTTTTTCGAGTTTCGGGTGCCCGGTGTGACCTCCCTCAGTATTAAGTCCCTGGTATTGAAGTGACGTAAGTTTTCCCTTCGATTGTAATACCTTTCGATCCGCTATTTTTGGATGGCCAACTGGACAAGGGCAACTTCGCACCTTTCATATAATAGCTCCAGGCTCATACTCATGGCCTCGTTGTTTGATTTCTTTGTTTCATATCGGAATCTGATACTTGGTTCCCCGACTTCGACTGTTATTAGAGCTTCAGTGCCGTAAACAATGAAAACGGGGTGGCCCCGGTATTGGACTTCGAGGTCGTACGGTATGCCCATAGGACTTCAGATAGGATTTCCTTCCATTTTCCTTTGGCGTCGGTTAACCTCTTTTTAAGGTTTTGGAGTATGGTTTTGTTGGTAGATTTAGCTTGTCCGTTCCCACTAGGATGGTAGGGTGTTGATATGATCCTTTTGATCTTGTGCTCGTCAAGAAATTTGGTTACTTTGCTGCCGATGAATTGTTTCCCATTGTTGCATACAATCTCGGCCCGCATTCCGAATCGGCATATGATGTGGTCCAAAATGAAATCAATTATTTCCTTCTCCCCGACCTTCTCGTACGCCTAGGCTTCTACCCATTTAGAAAAATAGTCAATCATAAACGATATAAATTGAGCCTTATCGGGTGCCCATGGAAGGGGGCCGACGATTTCCATTCCCCACTTCATGAACAACCATGGTGACAAGACCGAATGCAATAGCTCCCTGGGTTGATGAATCATCGGAGCGTGTCATTGGAATCCATCACATTTTCGAATGAACTCCTTTGTGTCTTTTCCCATATTGATCCAATAGTAACTGGCTCTGATTATTTTTCGAACCAGCGATTCGGCGCCCGAATGATTTCCGCAGGTACCTTCGTGGATTTCCCTCAAAACGTACTCACTATCCTCGGGCCCTAGACATATTGCAAGTGGGCAATCGAATGTTCTTCTGAACAGGGTTCCGTCTTCGGACAAGGTAAACCGGGTTGCCTTTGTACGTAGGGTCCTCGATTCTTTTGGATCCAAGGGTAGTTTACCGGTCCTGAGATATTCCACGTATTTATTCCTCCAGTCCCAAGTTAAGCTCGTTGAGTTGATCTCGGCATGGCCTTCTTCCACCACCGACCTCATTAGCTATACGACTTCTCCCGAGTTGAACTCGTTGTCTTCGACCGATGACCCTAAGTTAGCAAGGGCATCGGCCTCACTGTTTTAATCCCGAGGTACGTGTTGCAAAGTCCATTCTTTGAAGCGATGTAATGTTACCTGTAACTTGTCCTAGTATCTTTGCGTTCGTTCTTCTCTGACCTCGAATGTCCCATTAACTTGGTTTACCACAAGGAGGGAGTCGCACTTGGCTTCGATCACCTCTGCCCCCAAACATTTGACTAGTTCAAGGCCTGCAATCATGACCTCATATTCGGCCTTGTTGTTAGTCAGTTTGACAGTTTTAATAGATTGCCTAATTACGTTATCTGTTGGTGGTATCAATATAATGCCGAGTTTGGACCCTTTTGCATTTGAGGTGCCGTCCGTAAAGAGGGTCCAGATTCCCGAAGAAGTCCCTAAGTTAAATTAACAACTCTCTTTGACCTTGGGTATTAGGGCCGGCGTAAAGTCGGTCACAAAGTCTGCCAAGATTTGAGACTTAATGGTAGTCTAGGATCGGTATTCAATATCGTACCCACTTATTTCCACGGCTCATTTGGTCAACCGGCCCGAGAGCTGGGGCTTATGCATAACGTTCCTCAAAGGGTAAGTAGTTACGACGCGTATGGAGTGACACTGGAAGTATGGTTTTAGCTTTCTAGAGGCGCTTAGCAAAGCGAGCACAAGTTTTTCTAGGTGAAGGTACCTAGTTTCGGCCACACCTAGGGTCCTGCTAACGTAGTAAATTAGAAATTGCGTACCTTGCTCTTCCCGGACTAGGACTCCACTTACTTCTATCTCCGAGACCGCTAAGTATAAGTGTAAATGTTTGTCTGCCTTTGGTGTGTAAAACAGCAGTGGGCTCGATAAATATCGTTTGAGTTCCTCCCAAGCTCGTTGGCATTCCGGGGTCCATGAGAAGTTATTCTTCTTCTTTAATAGTGCGAAGAATCGACGGCTCTTGTCGAATGACCTCGAAATAAATCGCCCCAGGGCGGCTATGCGCCAGGTTAACCTTTGCACGGCCTTCACGTTATCCACAACCGTGATGTCTTCGATGGCTTTGATTTTGTCGGGGTTGATCTCGATTCCTCGGTTGGATACCATGAACCCGAAGAATTTACCTGATCCAACTCCAAACACGTATTTCTCCGGGTTCAGCTTCATATTGTATTTCTTCAATATGCTGAAGGTTTCCTACAAATGTTTTAAATGGTCCTCTGCTCGCAGGGACTTAATCAACATGTCATCAATGTAAACCTCCATTGATTTCCTATTTGTTCCTCGAACATCCTATTTACTAGGCGTTGGTAAGTGGCACCAGTGTTATTTAAATCCAATGACATCACGTTATAGCAGTATATGTCATATTTTGTGATGAAGGTGGTTTTAACCTGATCACCCAAGTCCATCCGTATTTGGTTGTACCCGGAGTAGGCATCGAGAAAACTAAGGATCTCGTGGACGGATGTGGCATCGATCATTTGATCAATGTTGGGCAAAGGAAAAGAATCCTTGGGACATGCTTCATTTAAATCCTTATAGTCTACACACATTCTTAACTACTTCCCTTTTTTAGGGACTAACTACCACATTTGCTAACCAATCCGGGTATTTAACCTCCCGAATGGACCTTATTCTAAGGAGTTTAGATACCTTGTTCTTGATGAAAGCATGTTTGACTTTGGACTGGGGTCTCTTTTTTGCTCGACCGGATAGAACTTCGGGTCCGGGCTCAGCTTGTGAGTGGATATCTTTGGTGGGATCCCTGTCCTATCAAGGTGGGACCAATCGAAACAATCCATGTTAGCCTTAAGAAACTGAATGAGTTTTTTCCTGAGTTTGGGTTTTAGTCCCATGCCCAAGTATACCTATTGATCGGGTAAATGCTCGATCAATATGACCCGTTCCAGCTCCTTGACCGTCGATTTGGTGGCGTCGGAATCATCGGGGCTATAAAAGACTTGGGTACTCCGTAATTTCCATCTTCATCAGTCCCCTATTCTTCTAGTTAGGTCGAAGCCAATGTCGGTAATTGCTATTTGGTTTCTGGCTTTTTGATCGAACTCGACCCCTTTGTCGTTGTGGGTACGGATATCAGAATTGCCTCTTCAACCGCAACCATCTCCTTCATGGTTGGCTGTTCTCCGTAGAACTTTTTAATTCCATCTAGTGTTGGAAATTTTAACACTTGGTACAGGTTGAGGGTACTGCCATCATGTTGTGGATCTATGGCCTTCTAAACAAAGCGTTGTACCTCATGTCTCCTTCAATTGTATAAAACATAGCTTCCTGTAAGGTCCTAGAGGTGCTTACCGGTAATATTATCTCACCCTTAGTGGCTTCACATGCCATGTTGAATTCGTTTAGAACTCGGACTACTGGCACGATTTGGTCTTGAAGACCGAGCTGCTCGACGACCCTCGATCGAATGATATTGGCCGAGCTACCTGGAACAATTAACACACGTTTAACTCAAATTTTATTTACAAGTACAGATATTACCAGTGCATCATTGTGGAGCTGTACAATCCCTTCCGCGTCTTTGTCGTTAAAAGATAAAGTTCCTTCCAGTACGTAGTCTCGTGTTCGTTTCTCCCTAGTGATGGATACTTTGGTGCGTTTCAACATCTGCCCCTGTGGGATACCAACCCCACCGATGATCATGTTAATGACATGTTGAGGCTCCTCTTATTTTTTCTGCTTGTTAGAATCCTGTTCCTGAAATGATTTTTGGCTCGGTCGCTCAAGAATTCTCGAAGATGCTCATTATTAAATAGTCGAGCCACTTCCTATCTCAGTTGCGACAATATTCTGTTTTGTGCCCATGAGTGCCATGATATTTGCACATCTGGTTAGGATCCCTTTGGGTATCGGATTGTAGAGGTCGAGGCCATTTGGTATCTTTGATGCGCCTGATGGCTGATACAATAGCGACAGCATCGACATTAAAGTTATATTCCGACAATCTCGGTGCTTCCTTGGGCCTGATGGACCTGTCAAAGCTGTTTTTGGTCATGAGTCCCCGGTTGTTCTAACCTCCTCAATTCTCCTTTCTTTCGCACAGAGTTCCGCCTGGACCCACTACTTCTTCGGTCCCCATTATATGGCTGATACCGATCCTTGTTTGGTCTCGGTTCACGATCGATGTCTCTCTTGACTCTGTCGAGGGTTCTGACGGGGTAAACAGGCCTCGAAGAGGCCCCAAGTTGATCATCTTCCACCCTGCCCTTCAATTGATATCGGTTATGCACGTTGGCCCAATAACGGCCGGATATTCTATCAGATTTGTTTCAACTGCTACGAAGCCACTGAACTTTGAACATTTAGCGCTTGAGTGAAATCCTGAACAGCACAATCATCAGCGACCGGTGGTAGATCCATTCGTTCCATTTGAAAACGGGACACGAACTCTCTGAGCATCTCGTTATCCTTCTGTTTTACTTTGAAAAGGTCCGATTTCCTGGTCTCGACCTTATGGCACTAGTGTGTGCTTTCACAAAAGAATCTTCAAGCATAGCAAACGAGTCAATAGAATTAGGAGGTAAGTTGTGATACCATATCATAGCTCCCTTTGACAGGATCTCTCCAAATTTTTTCAACAGAACAGACTGGATCTCATCGTCCTCCAAGTTGTTTCCTTTGATGGCACATGTATACGAGGTTACATGCTCGTTTGGGTCGGTTTTCGTTGTACTTAGGTATTTCGGGCATACAAAATTTCTTGGGGATTGGCTTCGGAGCCGCGCTCGGAGGAAAAGGTTTTTGCACGAACTTCTTGGAATCTAGGCCTTTCAATATCAAAGGTGCTCCTGGGATTTGGTCTACCCTGGAATTGTAGGTTTTCACCTTTTTTTCATTAGCTTCGATTTTCTTCTCCCCTAATTCTATCCGTTTTGTCAGCTCCTCGAGCATCTTTATGATTTCGAGTTTAGCCCCCGATTCATGTTCATTTGACCTTCCTCTGACCGTTTCATCCCTGCGGGCGACTTCCCGGGATGGTTCGGGCTCAACCCTGCTCGGTGCACGGCTTTGGTTCTGTAACTGAGCTACCGCCGCCTGTTGAGCCTGCAACATTTCGAAGATCACCTGTAGACTGATCCCGTCTCCTTCAATGTTTTGTGTGTTTCGAGTTGCCGATCGAGCTATACCACCGGCGCTATTTTCGGGGTGAGTAGGCAAGTTTGCGTCGATAGCCGTATGTGAATTAGCGTCAATCGGATATGCGATCGGAATTCCAATGGGATCGACGGGCGGCGCTCTTTCACCGGGCGCTATGTTGCTATTTTCATCATGGTGATCGGACTCGTTGTTAACATGTAGGGGTGCTAATTATGAGTTTGACATTTTGTGTTTTATCCTGAAATCGGAGACACTTCAAAGAGCTAGCGTAAAGTAATGTGTGTTGTGGAGATTTGTACCAAACAACCACTATTATCCTTGGCCCCACGGTGGGCGCCAAACTGTTTATCCTCAAAATCGGATAACAATTGAATTTGTACATAATTTTAAGGATACGTGATCTAACTTGATACAAAACGAGAAATCAGATTAAAATTGAAATAAACAATGAAGGAGTAAATGCAAACCACACAAGTTGAACAATCTTAGCCTTGGAAGGTTAGTCACCCTCAAGCCTAAAAATATTTTTATCGATGCCGAACAGAAGGATAAGATAATAAGAACTAGAAATAATAATATATTACCTTTGGATGCGTGTTACAAATGTACTTTACAAGTAATCAGACTCCACTTTATATAGTAGGGTTGTCCTGCTTTAGGTACAATTATATAAAAGGTAAAAATCTCTTGGTTTGCTGATTTGCGGGTTCTTTGCTGACACGTGCCAAGATTCTTGCCGAAATATCAGATCGGTTACGGATATTTCGGTCTTCCGTTATTCCGGTGTTCTGTTATTTTATACTGGCAATGTTTCCTCGACCTTATTCGGGGTCAGGGTCGATTCTGGGATTACGGGCTCAATGTTCCTAAGGACGGACCTTTTGACATCGTGTTCTGATTCGTGAGACTCTGGGTCGATAATCGATCTGTCGCGTTCTGAGCCCGATCTGTTGTGCCATAGTCGAGCCCAATCTTAACCGTGTGTGTGTATATATATATATATATATATATATATATATATATATCCAATTGAAATGTAAGTAACACATTTTATGTAAAAAAGTAACAAGTATAAATATGATCAAATAATATAAAATTACTTACATTTCAATTGGAATCTATGGCGACTAAATCTTGAATTCGCTACTAACATTAGTTACTCCCCTCGTTTCATTTTATGTGTACTAGGCACGAAACTTGAGAATACAAAGATAAACCTCAAATCTTGTAGTTTTAACATCCTAAAAATATTTTTTGAAATCTTGTGATCTTATTAAACATAGAATGTCATTCTTATACGGGAATGTCAATTAAGAATAAAACAAAAATATTAAAATAAAAAGTTTCTAAATTTAAAAGAAGGCATTATGTTTAAAACAAACTAAAATTGAAGGTAAAACACATAAATTAAAACAAATTGAGTAGAAGTTTTGGGGGTAAAATACTTTATTATTGAGCCAAGGTTTCACAATCAAGAGTTTTGGTTTGATGGATAAGATTAATTAAGTGGGCGCTTGGACATAAAAATTGTAAAGTTCCGAAAAAGTAAATTTCTTTTTCAAGTGAAAATGGTATTTGATAATTAAAGTTGTGTTTGGACATGAGCATAATTTTGGGTTGTTTTTGAATTTTTGTGAGTGATTTGAGTGAAAATTTTAAAAAATTACTTTTTGGAGTTTTTCAAATTTTAAAAAATTCTAAAATTTATCTTCAAGTGAAAATTGAAAATTTATGACCAAACACTAATTTCAAAAAAAAAATGAAACTTTTTCGGAAAAAATAAAATCTTGTTTATGGCTAAATGGGCTCTAAATATTTTAGGTTCGAGCTCTAAATATAAAAAATATCTCGATCGGAATCGAGTGCTTCTTTAATAGACCTTAACCGATATAAAATTGGATTAATCAAGGCCTCAAAGTGTGTATCAAACGTCAGGTAAAAAACTAAAAAAGAATCAAATCGTTCATGGGCAAAATTTATCAAAAAGAAGAGAGAAATGTCAAAGCAAAATATCAGACCTCATGCGAGAGAAGTGAAAAACACCAAAAATTTGGACAAAATATTTTTCAAAAAAAGCGAGAGAGAATGGAAGGGTCCTCACATCAATAAAAGGTGAGTCCCACAGACCTCAGCAGCCATATTCTTGGTAGTGGGAGGTGACTATGGACAGCACAGTTATTAAGGAAAAAGGAAACATGACGCGTGTCTCGTACATGACGATGATTGCGTTAGCTAGGAACGTGCTTCCCACCCACTACCACAACCACTGAAATTTTTTCTCTCTTTCCTTGTTTTTTTTCCTTCTCTTCTATACGTTGGAAAAAGTTACGACTGTTTACTTTCCGCCTTTTTTCCTACAAAAGCCTCCATACTTGCACTTTGTAGCGCGTGGATACTGATGCATGAACGCTAACTTGTCGAGTTCATATTGGACCGCTCTCTTCATTCTACTGGTTTTTTTTTCTTTCACACAATCCATATACAGAGTTAATCCCCTCGATATCATTCCAATTTATATAAATGACTAGTAAAGTTATTTTTATTTGTTTTATACCAATAAAGTTACTCATCTTTTACCTTTTATCTCACAAGATAACTCCGATATAAAAAACACTAGAAAATAACATAAATGGTCCCTTAAATTTAAGAATAAGTTTAAACAGCATTAACAACGGCAATAATAACATATTCAATGGAGTTCTATGAGTAGGATCTAGGAAGCATATTATGTTGCAGACCTTATTTTTACTTTGTGAACATAGATAAATCTACCTTATCGGATAGGGGTGGTATGCCACACGTACAATTCATCAAAAATTCTTAATAAGTATGTTAATAAATATATATATATATATATATATATATATATATATATATATATATATATATATATATATATATATAAATTGGCACCCTAAATATACATGTGACAAATGGGTGCCATGGTCTAGTGTTGCTTGTTAAATCTCTCAGTTGCTTCAAGAGCCCAGGTTCTATTCCTCTTTTTTCTTCGTGTTAATTGCTACTAAATTTTTCGCTATCTACAATTACATCTTATTTCATGAGCAACTTTTTTCAATGTGTTATTTTAAATGATACTAGCTAATATGTGTTATAAACCTGTGTTCGTAAATAATTTTTACGAAAAAAAAAAAAATAAATAAACAAAGTTTCGAGCCTAACAGAAAATTGTGTTTCCTTAAGAAAAATTATTTTTTCGGGATAGAACGGAACAACTATTTTGTAATACCGGCAATGAAAATTACAGAATTTTGTCAAACTCAACAAACGGCAGCAAACCACACCGATGCTTACGTTTTCTTGTTGGAAAATAATGCAGACATACAAAAAAGAGAGGGGAGAGTATGCAAATTTCGGTGCTAAAAAATGAGGCAAAACCTCTAAATTTACAGCCAAACAGTCTGGGTTGAATAGGTGTGAAGGTACCTGTTCATATGAGGTACCATTTCGGCAGAAGTCAGGTCGCGAATTTTAAACTCAAAACAATCGTTGGGAACCGCGAATTTTAAATTAAAATTCCGCATAGAAAAGAAATTATATAACAGAAAACGAGAAATAAATTTGGTTCAAAAAATTATCAATCAATCATATCAATTGACCGAAGCCGAAGCCGAAGCTGAGCCGAGCGAGCGATGACGATGGTGTAAGGCACTACTTCTTTTTAACTCTTAAAGAGCTAGAAGATGTGCTTTTCTATATAAGCATAAAGATTTTGGACAAAGTGCATTAGTAAAGAAAACAACTTCAAATTTTTCGTTTCCCTCCAAATCATTTTTCTCCATTTGCATTTACCATTCACACCTCTTATCTAATTAGATTAAAAAAAAAAAATCCAACAATATGTAGCTTCTCTCTTTTTAATGATACAATATTAATTTGTATATTGGAATATAATCTGAGCACTATCATTTATTGACTTTTGAAAAAACAAGTCCTAATTAATATACGATTCTCATAGATTGAAAATTTGAAACTTTTGCTTTGAAATAATTTTCATATAACTCGAAAATTAAATTGAAAAAATTAATTCAAGAATAATGATTAATTAATCCAATCAACCAAAGAATATATAATAATTAAGCTACTTTTTAAGAAAGTTTTTCTAATTGGTGGTGTACTTTCATGTTATGTTGCGCGTACTCTCCAAAAAGGTCACTACACTAGTGCCGGATCCTCCAAAATTATATTAATTTTGGAAGATTTGACACACACCCACTAATATTTTTGGATAATCCGAACAACATAGCTTCATCAAATATTATTTTTTTTAATTTTATTCTAGAATATAATTAATGAAGTGTAAAAAACAACAACAACAACAACGACCCAGTAAAATCTCACAAGTAGGATCTGGGGAGGATAATATGTATGCAGACCTTACCTCTACTCCGAGGGGTAGAGAGGCTACTTCCAATAGACCCTCGGCTCAAGAAGACCAAAAAATCCTCACAGTCTAAGCCAAAATCCTATCAGACTATCCTCGTACTGGTATGAGTTAGAAATATGCTCAACTACCTCCTAACCTACAACCTTAATGATCGACTTCCACAGCTTCCCATTAATGACCATGTCCTCGGAGATCTGAAGCCTCGCCATATCCTACCCGATCACCTCTCCCCAATACTTATTAGGACGCCCAATGCCTCTCCTTGTACCCACCAACGCCAACCGCTCGCACCTCCTTATCGGGACATCTGGCTTCTCCTCTGTACGTGACTGAACCATCTGAGCCTATTTATGAATAAAAACCTAACTGGATGAACCCAAAACTAAATGAATAGATCTATTATTCCTATTCGGTCTTTGTGGCTAGTGGTAAGTATACTATATACATATTGTTTACCCTTAAATCCGAGTAACAATAGAATTTGTTCGTAGTGCTAAGGATGTGTGAATTAGTTTAATACAATGTAAAATATAATGGCAAATAATTGAAATATTGTAAACAGAAAGGGATAATCAAACCGTAGTAATTGAATCGCTGATAATGAAATACGAATAAGATGACTGATTTTGATAATAAACAGCAGCAGTTCTTAGTATTTTCACTTGTATCTGTCGTCTCTTACAATGAAGGTAGATACCCTTCTTATAGGTAAAAGAAAGACTCCTTAATATGGTAAAACCCTAATTACAAGATAAAATCCCTTCTATTACGGGGTGGAATCCCTAAAATAATGATTTAACGTATATAACCGTTGAGACCGTTATTCCCGCCGAGATATTAGGAATCCACGAGATATCCGGTTGAAACTGATCTTCCGTTACGAGGTGTGCATGCGCCAACCGATGCTGATTGTCCTATATCGGTTGCTCCAGTTATGTACCTGCCTTGCTGACCCCGGATAGATATCCGGCCTTGCATTAAGCTCGAGCTCGATCCTCCTTATGCGGTCGATTATATCTGACCCAATACAGATAGTCCCCTCGTTTATTGGAGAGTAAGGACAAAAAACGACATGAACCTTCGCTCTTTGAGATCCCCGATTAAACGACCAACACCTTTATAAAGCCTGACTCGAAGCCAGAGGCACCAAGTCACTCAACCCTAAAGGACTCCTTATTAGCGTGTGACGGCAGCGCCGCGACGCACGTGATTATCAACATGGGAAATTATTGCCTGTCCCATCCACCCGCAGAACTCTGCAACTTCTGCGTACAACATTTAATGCTTCTTTGCATCGTGCTCTGAACCGCCGCTTTTTGAGAAAGTATAAATACTTCTTTCCTTATTTGTATTTCATTCTTTACTTTTACGCTGCTTATCTATTCGTTTCCTTTAGCTTTTTTCATCAGAAACCTCCTTTTTCTTCTACTTCTCGCTTCTGCTACTTCTACCATCATGGCCAAAACTTCTAAACCAGTTCCCTAGAAACAACAACCTACCCATGCTCAGTCTGTTGAAGAGGCTGAGCCCGTCCATACTGAGAAACCCTCCATGGAATCTCCATTAAAAGCCTTTATACCAGTAGGGTGCTTCATAGGCTCAGACTTCAAAGTCGAGAAGCCTTCCCCGGTGCCTGACCGAGGTGAACCGGTCTCGCAGTACATTAGCTCGATCACTCAAAGACATCTTGAAAGGCTGAAGGCTGAATGCCATTGGACCGATAAAGATGTGGTAATCCCTTCCCCGAATGAAGCTATTACCACACATGTGGAGGGATATCTAAGTGTATATACCTATCCATTCATATTAGGTCCCATAGACCCTATAATCGTTGAATTTTGTAGGAGATACAATGTTACCCTAGTTCGAGTCCATCTCTCTGTGTGGCGTATAATTTACCTTTTTCGTTTTTTCGTGGGTAAGGTCGAAGGGGGGCACCCTTTCACCATCGATCATTTACTCCGATTATACAGTCCCCGAATGTTCCGAGAGGGGATGATAAAACTTGCTCGACGGGCTAGCAAAGCTCCGTTCTCGAGCATTGATGAAGATAGGGACCGGGGTTGGATGAGTCAATTTGTTCGAATCAAGACCTCCGATCTGATCCCTGCCGATAATATGTCGTTCCCTGAAAAGTGGAACATGAAACCTAAGCGTCCCTTCATTTAAGATCTCTTATTATTTTCTTCCAATGTTTAACCGACGTATTGTGATGTGCAGCTGTTTCCCAGGCACCAGCCGCGATTCAGCATTTAGAGGAGTGGGTCAGGAAGGTCGTGGCCCAAAGGTCCTATTCTGAACGGGCCTGGAGAGAGATATCGAAAGGCCTTTGGGAGGCCAAGAATCATGGTGAGCTTCAGTAACGTTCATATATTCCAAGACAATCGATACCAATACTTAGCCTTTTGAAAATTCATTTTGCAGTTCTCTTGAAGGATGCCAAGTTGAGGTCGGCACCCACTGGTGAGGCAGTTCCTCGTCCCCTTTCCGTATCGGGGAAAGAGGGAGGAAAGAAGAGGAAAGAGGCTCCCGATCAAGCTGAGCCCGAGAAGAAAAAAGGCAGGAAAAAGATGAGGGCTCGTAAAGTCACAGTTACCGACCCTTCCATTCAACTGAGCGACGGTTCCGAGGGGGAAAAGAGCACTGAAACCTTAAATGACAAGTCCCCTCGGGCAGTCCCCTAGCCGAGTGTGTAGGAGACCTACGCTTCCCAAGAAGAGAACACCAAAGCGAGAGCAAGGACCGAGGGCCGGGCCGACATAGGAGCGGCGACACAAAGGTCCTCAGACATTTCGGAGATGGTGCATTCACCTTCCTTTTCAGAGGCAACTCTGAACGATGCCCAAGATGCANAGTTTATTTCTTTACTTTCACGTTGCTAAACAGTTTGTTTCTTCTAGTCTTCTTCATCAGAAAAACCTCTCTTCTCCTTTTGCTTCTTGCTTCTGCTACTTCAATCGTCATGGCCAAAACTTTCAAATCAGTTCCCCAGAAACAACAACCTTCCCCTGCTCAGTCTGTTGAAGAGGCTGAGCCCTTCAATACTGAGGAACCCTCCATCGAACCTCCATTAAAAGCCTTTATAACAGTAGGGTGCTTCATAGGCTCCGACTTCAAAGTCGAGAAGCCTTCCCCGGTGCCTGGCCGAGGCGAACCGGTCTCGCAGTACATTAGCTCGATCACTCAAAGACATCTTGAAAGGGTGAAGGCTGAATGCCATTGGACCGATAAAGATGTGGTAATCCCTTCCCCGAATGAAGCTATTACCACCCATGTGGAGGGATATTTAAGTGTATATACCTATCTATTCACATTAGGTCCCATAGACCCTATAATTGTTGAATTTTGTAGGAGATATAATGTTACCCTAGGTCAAGTCCATCCCTCTGTGTGGCGTATAATTTACCTCTTTCGTTTTTTCGTGGGTAAGGTCGAAGCGGGGCACCCTTTTACCATCGATCATTTACTCCGATTATACAGTCCCCGAATATTCCGAGGGGGGCTGATAAAACTTGCTCGACGGGCTAGCAAGGCTCCATTCTCGAGCATTGATGAAAATTCATTTATTCCAAGACAATCAATGCCAACACTTAGCCTTTTGAAAATTCATTTTGCAGGTCTCTCGAAGGATGCCGAGTTGAGGTCGGCATCCACTGGTGGGGCAGTTCCTCGTCCCCTTTCGGTATCGGGGAAAGAGGGAGGAAAGAAGAGGAAAGAGGCTCCCGATCAAGCTGAGCCCGAGAAGAAAAAAGGCAGGAAAAAGATGAGGGCTCGTAAAGTCACAGTTACCGACCCTTCCATTCAACTGAGCGACGGTTCCGAGGGGGAAAAGAGCACTGAAACCTTAAATGACAAGTCCCCTCGGGCAGTCCCCTAGCCGAGTGTGGAGGAGACCTACGCTTCCCAAGAAGAGAACATCGAAGCGGGAGCAGGGACCGGGAGCCGGGCCGACACAAGAGCGGCGACACAAAGGTCCTCAGACATTCCGGAGATGGTGCATTCACCTTCCTTTTCAGAGGCAGCTCCGAATGATGCCCAAGATGTAAGGATGCACACACCGAGCAAGGTGCCGGTCACAGCTGGGACCTTTGAAGAATTTTTTGACGGGGTGCCGTCGGCTGATACCTTCGGCCTCGAAGTCCCTCGAAGGAGTCCCCCAGCCGAGACGAGTGGGGTGTCGGCTGGTATCAAATTGATCGATAAATTCCCCGCTCCGAGCTCGAACCCTGATCGGAGGAGGATGATAACCTTCACCGTCCCCGAAGATGTCCGAGCACTAGGTGCGCCGGTAGGCGTAGCTAGTTATCTCCACTGCTTGGTGACTGAAAAAGACCAAGCCGCAATGAATTCTGTGCATTGGGCTTGCTTGTTCAATGAAGCTCAACAGGCATAAAACAGGGTACGCTTTCTTGTTTGTTTTAA
>MCJB01050961.1:0-22207 GCA_002018475.1 Nicotiana obtusifolia
GGCTTCGTGCCGGTTATGTAAACCCTTCGGGGGTATTTGTCACTGATTTGAATCATTATTTGAACTCAGTTTTGAAAATTAAATGATGTTTTCAAATGATTTTTTTAATGGATCGGGTGGCACGCCGCCACGATAGTCATGAGTTGCATTGCATTTAATTGCATTGTATTGCATTGCATTTTTGGTTGTGTTGGTGTTGTTTCCGTTTACTTCATGTTATCTATTTGAGATGTTACATGTTATTACTGTTCCATCGTGGATTTCTCTAAGTCTTATGTGTTTCTTACTTTCAGTTATTATTTATATGTATTACTCACTGAGTTGGAAGTACTCACATTACTCCCTGCACCATGTGTGCAGATTCAGGCGTTATCAGTTCCGCTCCGAGACATTGATTACTACAGTCAAAGCGGCGATTCAGAGATTATGAGGTAGCTGTTGGCGTCCGCAGCCCCGTATCTCTTTTATCTTGTTATTTCCAGTATCTTCGAACAATTTTGCCAAGATATTGTATTAGTAATCTTATTATTAGGATTTTCATTAGTTGCTCATGACTTTGTGACACCCCGGTTCGGGCTGTAGTCGGGATGGTTCACTGTATTTTGTCGCAAATTGCTGTTATTAAATCGTACTTATATTATTTTTGTATTGTTTAACTGTTTGAATGAGTTTAGTTGAATTGGCTGGCCTTGTCTTCATGAGAGGCGCCATCACGATCATGGTTGGGATTTTGGCTCGTGACATACAGTAACTATGTAAAACAAATTACACTAATAGATCACCTAAAAATAAATACATGTAACAATGATAGGTTTGAATATGAAAATAATAATAATTAAAGCAAGACTAATGATAAGTTTGATTAAGATAATCAAAGTAGTCTGAATGATGAAGTATAGAAAAAAATCTAGAACCCTAAGTGAACGCTCAAGCAACAATCGAAATAATATTTGATCGCCTCCCAAGAACAATAACTTAGAAAACCTAGATATAAAGAAAGCAGAAGAAGATTACCATTAAGAACCCAAGTCTTGAAAACAGGTAATCCAAAGTCGAACTCGTACCAAGAGGTTCCAAATCTCTCTCACATTACCCCCCTCAACCTCTCCTTTTGACTCTATTAAATTGTGAATTGCCACTCCCTTACTCCTCTCTTTCTTTTGTCTCGCTTGCTCACTTTTGTTTGTTTCATATGGAGTTAAACATGACGAAGAATTTTTTGTTAGAAGCTCTCTTTTTGGAAGGCTTTCATGCTTTGATGTTCTTGGGTGATCAAAAGAAATATATTTTTCCCTCTTGGAAGTCTCATTTTTCTTGTGCCCTATATCTTTTAAACTCAAAGGTACAAACTTGCTTCTCAAATGAAACTTTATTGCATCTCGAGTCTCAATGGATAGATCGAAAGTGACTTTAAAGGTAGTTTCACGATTGTACCACCACAAAAAAAATACTCCCATGAAGTGTTTTAATAACCAACTCCAATCTTTTACTTTCCGAACATTGATAAGATGCAAAGACATCGTCCACCTTGCTCTCCCAATTAAGGTAGGCATTCGAACCATGAATTCCTTCAAAAAAAAATGGTACTGATATCTTATAGTTTTCAAGGATCAAACTTACCTCACTACCCTTGTAAATTATTTTTTTCATGTTTTTCTTTCATGTTCCTTGATTCAACTCCATATCTTCCATGACTAGAATGATGGTTATCATACTTGTTAGTAACATACTCGTACGAATCATAACCATATGAATCATGATAAGGAACATACCATGTTTCTTCATCATTTGAGTCTTCACCTGAATCATGACAAGGAATACATCCATCATACTCCCCACCAGAACTACATGAATTGCTTCCTCCATCATCTTTGTCATAGGAATCCCAACATTCATCATCACTATATTCAACCATTCTTTCACCCGAATCGCTTGAATCCGCAGAAGACATGCTTATAGGAAAAATAATTGATTAGTAATAAGAGGATCCCATAATAGCACACCTCTTGTAGTTCGTTTCAAATAAGCCCACTCGATCTTTTGTGGTTTATCTCACATTTATGAGTTTTTACTTTTCACTCGTGTATAATCTCTGCCTCACTCCTTGAAAATCCTCAAACTTCAAGCTCAACTCACAAATCACCTATCCAAGAATTGAGTTTTTGTGAAAATAATTTAAGAGTGAAGTTTATGTAATCAAGAACAGACTTTTAAAAACTAAGGACGGGAGCCAAGAAATTTATATGAAAATAATGAGAAAAGCACGAATGAATTGGCACAAAAGAAAATAGTCAGTTTCAAATATTAAGAATGATTTAAATGCAAACTAGCACTGATTCATGCTTAACAAAAATCCTCAATGAATCTTTCTTACCCAAAAGTAATCTTTCCCCAACAATCAACAAGAACACTTCAATAATTTTTTTTTGATTTTTTTTTAAACTCAAGAATAATTTTCTTTGTTTTCTTGTAAGCAACTCGACTAGGGTTTAGTCGAAAATAAGAAATATACTTTTTTTGTCCTTTTTTTTACTAATTCGGATTTTGGTTTCATGACGGGAAACGTGGATTTGTTAGAACAATACCCAAGCCTTCACTCTTATACCAACTAATACGACCCGAGATAAACAAAATAACGAAATATGAAAATAACAATAATCAAATCAAAATTAATGATAGGTTTGATTAAAATAATCAAAGTGTTCTGAATAATAAAGTATAGAAGAAAATCTAGAACCTTAAGTAAATGTCTCAACCAACAATCAAAATACTATTTGATCGCATCCGAAGAACGACAAATTAGAAACCCTAGATATAAAGAAAGGAGAGAAGATTACTATCGAGAACCTAAGTCTTGAAAACAGGTAATCCAAAATCGAACTCGAACCAAGAGGTTCCAAATCTCTCTCCAAAGTTTTTTTATGTCATAATATGCTAAATGGCTAATGAAATAACCCTAGGCTATTATAAATACCCAATAGATAAAATAAAAAAAGTTTCAAATTTAATTTTCCAAAAAAAACTCGCTAGGCCAAACTGTAACCTCAACTGTAACATACAGTTAAAGCATGTCGAATTTCATAAGCTTACTTTTTTCAGTTCTTTAGGACCCTCTTGAACCGTAGTCAACGGTTTAGCTTGGGGTCTTATTTCTTCAATTCTCAAGACTCCAAACATTGTATTCTTTCCATGAATCCTCAAAGAGATTCTCCAAATATTTTCTAGTCAGTTGTTGAAGATCATGCAGCTCCATAGCGTGCATCTCTTGGACGTTCTTGGACTTGGAGTGGGTTAATGGTCCACTAGATAATTTGGGATCATTCTCAATATTCTCCATTCTTGGACTTGGAGCAGGTTTAGACGAGGAGATTAAGAGGTGTTTTCGGGAAGACCTTGGCGGGTTGGTCCGTGGCAATCCGCACATCGAGAAGTTATTCATAAGAGGAGATTTCAATGGTCACATTGGGGCGACCTCTGGAGGTTATGATGTTGTACATGAAGACTTTGGCTTTGGAGTTAGGAATGGAGGTAGTACTTCGCTGTTGGACTGTGCTAAAGCCTTTGATTTGGTGATTTCTAACTCCTGCTTCCCGAAGAGGGAAGAGCACTTGGTCACCTTCTAGAGTTCATTGGCCAAGACTCAAAATTGATTATCTACTCCTCCGAAAGTGTGATAGGGGCACGTGCATGGATTTCAAGGTTATACCGAGCGAGAATCTCATGTCTCAGCATAGGTTATTGGTGATGGACTTAGAGATCGTGAGGAAGAGAAAGAAGAGGGTTGTGTATGGTTAACCTAGGATCAGGTGGGGTTCCTTGACTAATTACAAAGTGCAAGAGTTTGGGAAAAAGTTGCTGGTTATGGGAGCCTGGAGTAGCAGTGGAGACGCGAGCTGTATGTGGACTAGTTGTCGTGTATTAGCGTAGCTGCGAGAGAGGTATTAGGGTTCTCGAAGGATGTCTCCGGCGGCCACAAAAGGTGACTGGTGGTGGAGTGAGGAGGTACAAGAGAAAGTGGAAGCCAAGAAAGCGGCACACTTGAAACTTATATAGAGCATGGACGAGGAGGTACTTCAGCACCTTCTAAAATGAATAAAAAGAGTGGAAATCTACAGAAAACAAAACTTATATTTCTACATAGATATCAATTATTACATTAGGGTCGGTTAAATATTCTAAAAAAATAAAGCGAGTATAGGACTCTGGTAAAATACAACTTTTATTTTAGAAACTCCTTTTTTTAGTTTTATGCTAGGCATTGGCTCTAGTTACAGACTCACGGTCCTGCAAATCTACCGCACTGAGATGGACAGAAAAGTGAAAGAGGAGAATAGAGAAAAAAAAAATGATGTAACTGAATTCATTAATAAAACGCACTAATTATGGTTTGAGAGCTTTTTAAGGACAAATATATAATTTGTAACAAAAACCCAGTTACTTCTCGTAAATAGGATATTTTAGTTAAAACGAGTAAATAAGTTTGTATTATAGTATACTACTATCTATGAACGTGCGTTGCACGTTAATAGTGGCACATGATGGTTTAAATATTTATTTATATGACGGAACAACAAAATTTAATTAATGAGAGAAATTTTATGTATAATAATACAACAATCATCTAAATACCGAAAAATATTACTGATTACATTAGCATAATACGTGAATTCAAAATGAAAAGACATTATTAGAACTTACACAAATGATCAATTTAGTCGCATTAGTTACATAATTATATATTAAAGTTTAAAAGTATTTAATATGGTGGTTTCTTACCGAATAATTCTTTGTAGACGATATTATTTTTGTATATATTTTTTTCTAATGCTTTGGTTACTCTGTCATAACCAGAACTTTTGTTGTCGATATTGATATCCCTCTTGAAAGTGTAACATATAGTTGTTCGTGCAAGATAATTTATTGCGGTAAATATAGTCCAATATTTAGAATGTTTGTCCTTGTATTTTATTTATTATAACTGCAAAACATAAATATACTGAAAATTATTTTTACGCAAATTTAAAAGGATTATTCTTTAGTTTCAGAAGACGAAAGTTGAATTCGGGGATAAAAATATACTTAGAAGCACATCGGCCAGTATCATAATTTTGCATGTATGACGTTATTGTCAAAACTTCTATATATATCATATGTGCGCTATTACATTAGCTATTCGGCGGATCTAAGTATTCAAAATCAACTTATATATAATAGAATATCAATTTAACTTAGTATATTATATATACGGTGAATAACATATATATGTAATAATAAAGTTGACAACAAACATGTACGGTAGAAGGCCATTTGGTATTAAAGTATCATCTTCGGCTGAGTCAAAAACTGAAAAACATTTTGTTTATAACATAAGATTTGTTATCAATATTTTATTTAATTTATCAACATATTTATTTCTGCTAGCTAAGATGGCTTTTTAATTTCTATCATGCAATTTGCAAATTGCGTTTTAATCTAATGACAGAAATATTTCTCTTATTAAATGCACAACTATTACCATTGAGGCTGATAACCAAGTGTTCTGGAAGAACCAAATCATCTTTATTAAATGCTCTTTTTTGTTTCCGACACGAAGAAAGAAGTCACTGAATATTGGATATGTTCTTACTCTATATTTCTTAGCATATGAATCTTTTTCATTTGAGCCCATAATTATAATTTTGGCAAGCTAGCTTTTACAGTATCTACTTTCATCGATTTTAGAACTACCGGTAGTACTTGACAGAAATCACCTCCCAAATTATTAATTTTCCATCAAAAGGTTCATTGATATCCAATATATCTCCAGAACTCTGGGTAATTGTTTCGATCATTTGATACTTAGCCATAAACGCTTCATCCTATATTATCAATTTTGCTTTCGTTATAAATTTAGTATTATTGCTCTGCTTTGATATATTTGTGATGGTTATTTCAGTTGTTTGAAGAGGTATATCAGGTCTAAAGTGAGTGACCTCATAATAAAATTGTTGCTGGTATACCACTTGTTGTTATTACTAACAGTATCATTGTCACGACTCTAATTTTCCTCCGCAGGATGTCGTGACGACACCTAGTCTCTATGACTAGGTAAGCCTATCAATTATGCAGAATGATGGAATATAAAACTGAAACTCAAACTTCAACATATGAAATAAATAAAACTGCGATTCAAAATAGTTACAACTCCCAAAAACTTTGTAGAAATAAGTCACAAGCTCTAAAGAGAAATACTAAATGTCTCTATACATCAGAGTCTAATAAAAATAAGAAAAAGAACATAATAAGAATAGAGGGGGACTCCGAGGTCTGCGGACACTGGCAAATATACCTTGAAGTCTCCACGCACGGGCTAGCTCACTGATACCTGGCCTGGTAGGAAGAACCTGGGTCTGCACAAAAAGATGTGCAGAAGTGTAGTATGAGTACGCCACAGCGATACCCAGTAAGTGCCAAGCCTAACCTCGGTAGGGCAGTGACGAGATCAAGTCAGGGCCCTACTAGAAATAATAGAAAAAAAATAGGGTGGAAGATATAATAATGTGATGAATGAAAGAGAAGTGTAACAATAGAAATTCACAGAAGATAACAACACGGAATTCAAGAAGACAACTACAACACGTAAGGAAACAAGAATCTTACAAGTTAAGAAAACAACAACAACAACAACAATAATATAGCAAATAGAGGTAAACAACAGGGGCACTCCCGAGGTACCGCGTCGTAGTCCCAAAAGTAAATATCTCACAACCGCACGGAAAAAACCTCGTGCAAACAATGATAATCGCACGGCAGAAACCTCGTGCCACAATAACACTCTACACAGCAAAAACCTCGTGCCACAACCAAACAGTTATGCCAACAAAAGTCACAAAAACAACACATAACAAATATAAACAATGAAATTACAGCAAGGAATCCTACAGTTAGAGAATGAATATGAAGTCAAGGAAAGCAGGCAATTCAACTAGGCATGTTGCAAAAATTGCAAGTAAGAGATAAGGCACGTACACATGTAACATTAGGCTAAACATGATGATGACACATACTAGAGTAACTCAACTAAGGGAACAAAAGGAACTATGTAGCAAGAAATGAATTTTCAACATATAGCCTGAGTACGCACTCGTCACCTCGCGTACACGGCCTTCACGTATTGCTAATACCATAACAATACCAAATCCTAAGAGGGTATTTTCCCCACACAAGGTTAGACAAGTCACTTACCTCAACCCTCGCTCAATCAATCAATAAGAAGACCTTTGCCTCGATTTTTCAACTCCGATCGACTCGAATCTAGCCAAAATAATTACATACTATAAATATAACTATGAGAAACTAATTTAAATAATGAAACTACGACTTTAGCAAAGAATCAAAAAATTATCCCAAAAAGTCGACCCGAGCCCATGCCTCGAAAGCCGACCAAAATTATAAAATTCGAACACTCATTCAATATCGAGTCCAACCATACAAGAATTACTCAAATCCGACCTCAAATCGTTTTTTAAATCCCCAAATTAAACTCCTCAAATCCCTAGCCTCAAATTCCCAAATTCCACCTTAAATACACACAAACTAGGTGGGAAATTCAATAGGAAAACACGATTATTGATTAAAAATGAACACAAGTGACTTACTTCAAGAAACCCCTCGAAAATCCTCTCAAAAATCGCCTAATCCCGAGCTTGAAATATTCAAAATGAAGAAAAATCACGAACCCTTGAATTTAAATGTTCTGCCCAGCCTTTTCGCTTCTGCGGTTCATTTAGCCGCTTCTGTGGCACCGCTTTTGCAGCCAACCAACTGCATCTGTGAAAAGTTACTAATGTCGACCAACCACTTCTGCGGTCGCACATCCCGCTTCTGCGGATGCGTAGCTACCCACTTCTAAGGACCGGCCTCCCCAAGCTCTCTTCCGCTTCTGCGGTCATCCTTCCGCAGAAGCAACACCTCTTCTGTGACCTCCTCGTCGCACCTGCGACCATTGGCCACCCTCTTCAGCCCACTTCAGCGAGCTCGCACCTGCGGTCAAACTTGCGCAGGTGCGATTGCACCAGAACTGGTGCCCTTCAGCCATTCTTTAATCTTCAACTCGATCCGTTAACCATCTGAAACACCCCGAGGCCCCGAGACCTTAACCAAACACTCTAACAAGTCCTAAACTATCATACGAACTTAGTCGAGCCTTCAAATAACATCAATCGACGCTAAAAACACGAATTGCGCATCGATTCAAGCCTAATGAACTTTAAAACTTCAAACTTCTACATCCGATGCTGAAACCTATCAAATCAAGTCCGATTGACCTCAAATTTTGCACACAAGTCATAACTGACATTATGGACCTACTCCAACTTCCAGAATCAGAATCCGACCTCGATATCAAAAAGTCCACTCTCGGTCAAATATCCAAAAATCATCAAATTTTCCAACGTTTGCCACTTAACGCCGAAATGACCTACAGACCTCCAACTCAATACTCGAACACGCTCCTAAGACCAAAATCACCCTACGGAGCTATTGGAACCGTCAAAACTCCATTCCTGAGTCGTCTTCACATAATTCAAACTACGGTAAATTTCTAGAACTTAAACTTCTAATTTAGGGACTATGTGTCCCATTTCACTCTGAAACCAAAACCAAACCTCCCGGCAAGTCATGTTACCACAAAATGAAATAGAGGGAGCAATAAATATGGGTTCGAGGCTAATTCTCTCAAAACGACCGGTCGGATCGTTACAATCATGTAGGACAGTGCATTTGGATCGGATATCCGAAATCCGAACTGATCTGCTCAATTTCTTATTTTGGATTTCAAATTTCGGATATTTGGATTTCGGATTATATTTATTAAATTTTTTAATATCCGGATCGAATCGGATTGGTATAATTTTAACCCGATCCGATCCGAAATTATTAGGGCATGTATAAATACTAAACTTTAATTTTGGATCGCCAGTACTTCCTTTACATCTTCCTCCAAGTTATTACCTTTACAAATGCTGTAACGACCCGCCGATCGCTTTGAGTATTACAGCCCCGTTTTCCCATTTACTAAATATGCTCAATTGTGATTATGTGATTTGTCGGGGAAGTTTCGGAAAGAATTGAAACACTTAGTTTCAAGATTTAAAATTTAAGTTGAAATAGTTGACCGGATGTTGACTTATGTGTAAATGACTCAGGAATAGAGTTTTGATGATTCTAATAGCTCCGTATGGTGATTTAGGACTTAGGAATGTGTCCGGACAATTATTTGGCAGTCCGTAGTTGATTTTGGCTTGAAATGGCAAAAGTTGAAAATAAAAGGTTAGAAGTTTGACCGGGAGTTGACTTTATTGATATCGGGGTTGGCATCTAGTTCCGGAAATTTTCATAGGTCCATTATGTCATTTATGACTCGTGTATAAAATTTGAGGTCAATCAGACTTGATTTGATAGGTTTCGGCATCGAATGTAGAAGTTGGAGTCTGTTAGTTTTCATTAGGCTTCAATTGGGTGCGATTCGTGTTTTTAGCATTGTTTAATGTGATTTGAGGGAACGACTGAGTTCGTATGATGTTTTAGGACTTGTTGGTATATTTGGCCGAGATCCCGGAGCCTCAGGTGGATTTCGGATGGTTAACGGATCGAAATTTGGACTTGAAGCATTTGCTAGAAACTCTGCCTTCTGGTGCAATCTCACCTGCGGAATTTGGCCTGCAGAAGTGAGCATGGCAGCGTAGAAGCAGAAAGGGGCTGAGTGAGGCAGTGGTCGCAGGTGCGCATGGATGACCGCAGAAGCTGAGTCGCATCTGCAGCAGGCCAATCGCGGACGCGGAAAAGGGGAAGGGGAGCTGCTTTGCAGAAGCAGCAGTGTAGCTGTAGAAGCGAGTCTGCAAAAGTGAACTTTTTGTCCGTAGAAGTGAAGAGAAGCCTCACACCTGCGAGACCGCAGATGTGGCTAAGTTAGTCGCGGGTGCGAAAGGCCTTGGACAGAATATATTCGAAGGGTCCTAGATTTCTTCTCATTTTTGGGCATTTCAAGCATGGTTTGGGGAATTTTTTCAGAAGGAATTGACGGGAATTCTTGAGGTAAGTCACTTGTGACCATTTTTAGTCGATAATATCGAATTATCATTGAATATCTGACTAGATTACGTGTTTTTGAGGTGTAATCGAAAATTTGGGCCTCGGGATTTCAAAATAAGAATTTACGATTTGGAGGTCGAGTTAATGCCGGAATTTGGTAAATTTGGTATGGTTGGACTCCTGGTTGAATGGGCGTTCATATTTTGTAACTCTTGTCGGGTTCCGAGATGTGGGCCCCACTATTGTTTTTTGGGTTGAGTTTTGCATTTAATTGAAAATTTTAGGATTTTCATATGGAATTGATTCCTATAATTTGTGTGGATTGTATCGAATTAACTGTGACTAGATTCGAGACGTTCGGAGACCGATTCCCAGGGCACGGGCTCATTGGAATAGAGAATTTGCACGGTTTGAGGTAAGTAACACTTCTAAACTTGATTCTAAGGGTATGAATCCCTAAATTACGTGTTATATGAATTATTTGAAGGTGACGCACATGCTAGGTGACGGGCGTGTGGGCGTGCACCATAGAAATTGCCACTTAATTGATTTCATGGAGTTGCATAATCAAATAGTGATGTCATTATCCATATATCCTCTACGTGTTAGAGAAATTGAGCTGAGACTCGTATTAAAGATCATGTTTAGGCTACGTGCAATATTTTTGGGACCCACAGGGGTCGTACTGTTGTTGAATTAATTATTTTAAGAATGTAAATTTCATACTCAGTCATGTTCATCCAGTTGTGAGGATATTTATAGGATCGAGCTGCACGCCGCAGCAGGCCATATTGGCTTTTTATATATATATATTTATTATAATATGGATCGGGGTTGCACGCCGCAACAGGCCTTATAGGCTTTATTGTTATGGGATTGGGTTGTACGCTGCATATAGGCCTAAATGGCTTATTATACCACTTGGGTTGAAGGAGTCCCTCCGAAGTCTGCACCTCTCCCCCCTAGTGAGTGCAGTTGATATTATATTGAGGGATGAATCTTCCTTAGGATGGATTTGCCCCGTACAGTACTGAGTGATTGAGTACTTTGAGAGTGTGAATACGTGAGATTTTTCATTATGTTGTATCACATATAAGATGTACATTGGCATGTAGACATAGAGATGTCATATTCTTCATATCATTCAAATTTGATCTATTTTTCTTGTATTAAGTTTAACTACTAAACCTGAAAGTATGCCTGCATTTATGTACTATTATTTTATATGATTTGACTGTAATCGTTGAGCTCGTCACTACTTTCAGCCCAAAGGTTAGTCTTGTTACTTATTGAGTACATTAGATCGGTTGTACTCATACTACACTCTGCACTTCGTGTGCAGATCTAGGTACTTCCGGATATGGCGGTTGCTAGATTTTGGAGATTTATCTGTTAGAGACTATCGAGGTAGCTGCTTTGGCGTCCGCAGACCTTGACTCTCTTTGCTTTCAGTTATTTGTACTGTTTTATATTTTCAGACAATGTTTTTATCAATCGAACTACATTTTCATTTAGATACTCATGCACTTAGTGACACCGGGTTTTGGGAGTGTATTGTATAAAGACAGATTTTGTCTCAGAAATAGTGGGATTTTACTCTTAAATTTATTTATTTTCAAACTTAAAGGAATTGGTGGTTTATTGAGGTTGTTGGCTTGCCTGGTATTAAGATAGATGCCGTTGCGACAGGTGAGATTTTGGGTCGTGACAAGTTGGTATTAGAGCCTAGGTTACATAGGTCTCACGAGTCATAAGCAGGTTTAGTAGAGTCTTGCGGATCGGTACGGACGCATCTATACTTATCTTCGAGGGGATACCGAACCCTTAAGAAAATTTCACTTTCTTATATTCTGTCCTGTGAATTTGTTGATTTCGGAAACTAAATTTCTGTTATTCTATTCTCTCACAGATGGTGAGGACACGTATCACCGGATCGGACGATCAACCACCAGTGCCACCAGTCAGGCTACGAGAAGTCGGGGCCGTGGTAGAGGACGAGGTGTAGCTCGTACAGTAGTTAGAGCAGCACCTACAGAACTACTAGTTGCTCCAGCTTAGGAGCAGGTTCCAAATATAGTTGAGCCGTGGGGACCAGCTCAGGCACCAGCTATGCCTATTGTGATTACAGGCCTTCAGGAGACTTTCGCCCAGATATTGACTATTTGCATTGGCCTTGCTCAGGTGGTTTTGGCTCAGGACGCACCAGCTACTTCTCAGGCCGAGAGAGGTACTCATACCCCTATCGCCCGTACTCCAGAGCAGGTAGTGCAGGGACTTCAGATACCGGGGTCACTACCAGTCCAGCCGCTTGCAGCTGCTCAGGACCAGGTAGATCCTATTGTGAATGATGAGAAGCAGAAGAGACTAAAGAGATTTGTGAGATCCCATCCTCCATTATTCAGTGGAACTGAGTCAGATGATGCTCAGGATTTCTTGGACAGATGCCAGCAAATTCTTCGTACAGCGGGTATTCTGGAGACCAGTGGGGTCTCATTTACTACTTTTCATTTGACCAAGGCAGCCTTCAGATGGTGGGAGATTATGAGAGGAGCAGACCAGTTGGTGTAGCACCACTTTCATGGCATGGGTTCTCCGTATTATTACTGGAGAAGTTTGTGCCACAGACCCACAAAGAGGAGCTGCATAGGCAGTTCAAGCATCTACGTTAGGAAGACCTGTCCGTGACCCAATATGAGATGCGATTTTCAGAATTGGCTCATTATGTTGTTTGGTTAGTTCCCATTGAGAGAGAGAAGATCAGGAGGTTCACTAATGGCCTCAATCCGGTTCCTTTTTGTTACGACTCTGGAGAATGTAGCAGGTGCTAAATTTGATGAGGTGGTTGATAGTGCTCGGTGGCTAGAGATGGTCCTTATTCAGGAGCGTGAGGAGAGGGATGCCAAGAGGCCTCGTGGTCCGGGTAATTCCAGCAGTGTTCATTCTAGGGGACAGCCCTATCACATCAAGGGTCATCCTTATAGTCCCGCTCAGATGGCTCGTCTAGTTCATCGTGGCGCATCAATTATCAATGGTTCATACAGTGCTCGACCAAGTCAGATTTCATCTCGTGCACCATCAATTTAGGGTTTATCTATATCAGGTTCTTCTGGTAGTTATTCTAGTTCTCGAGGTCCGCCTCAGAACTTGCCGCCATTATCTGAAAGGGATTTCTATGAGCGTGGAGAGCTGGGTCATGTGAGAAAATAATGTCCCTGCCTTTCTCGAGGTCCAGTTCAGCAGAGGAGTCGGGCTACGACTCCTACACCAGCTGCTACGCGACCCGCCCAACCAGCTCGAGGTGGGGCTCAAGCAGCCAGAGGTCACCCTAGAGGGGGAGGTCGATTAGGTGGCAGTCAGGCCCGATTCTATGCTATTCCTACCAGGCCAGATGTTGTTGCTTCAAACACAGTGATCACATGTATTGTCTCAGTATGCCACAGGGAAGCTTTTATATTATTTGACCCTGGTTCCACATATTCGTATGTATCATCATATTTTGCTCGTTATCTGGATATGACCCGTGAGTTCTTAGTCTTATCTGTTCATGTATCCACGCCCGTAGGCAATACAATTGTTGTAGACTGTGTATATCGATCTTGTGTAGTGACTATTGGGGAACTGGAGACTAGAGTTGATCTCTTATTACTTAGCGTGGTTGATTTCGATGTAATCTTGGGTATGGATTGGTTGTCTCCATGTCATGCTATTCCGCACTGTCACGCAAAAATTGTGACGTTGGCGGTACCGGGGTTACCGAGGGTCGAGTGGAGAGGTTCTCTAGATTATGTTCCCAGTAGGGTAATTTCTTATTTGAAAGCCCAACGGATAGTTGGGGAGGGGGGGTGTTTGTCGTATTTGGCCATTGTGAGAGATGTTGATACAAACACTCCTGCCATTTATTCTGTACCGGTAGTGCGAGACTTTCCGGATGTATTTCCTGCAAACCTGCCGGATCTGCCACCCGACAGGGATATTTACATTGGTATTGACTTGGTGCCAGACAATCAGCCCAATTCTATTCCACTGTATCATAAGGCACCAGCTGAGTTGAAATAATTGAAAGAGCAACTTCAGGAACTTGTTGATGAGGGGTTTATTAGGTATAGTGTGTTGCCTTAGGGTGCACCAGTACTATTTGTGAAAAAGAAAGATGGTACTATGCAGATGTGCAATCGACTAAAGGAAGTTGAACAAAATTACAGTCAAGAACAAGTATCCTTTGCCATGTATTGGTGATTTATTTGACCGGCTTCAGGGAGCAAGGGTGTTCTCTAAGATGAATTTGAGGTGTGAGTATCACCAGTTGAAGATTCGGGATTCAGATATTTTAAAGACGGCATTTAGGACCCGCTTATGGTCACTATGAATTTCTCGTGATGTCTTTTAGGCTGACCAACATCCCAGCATCGCTCATACACTTGATGAACAGTGTATTCCAGCCATATCTTGACTCATTTGTTGTAGTATTCATTGATGATATCCTGGTGTACTCACGTAGCTTGGAGGAGCATGCACAATACTTGAGTATTGTATTACAGAGGTTGAAGGAGGAGAACTTTATGCCAAGTTATCCAATTGTGAGTTTTGGCTTAGTTTGGTGGCGTTCTTAGAGCACATGGCGTCCAGTGAGGGGATTCAGGTAGATCCAAAAGAAATAGAGGCAGTATAGAGTTGGCCTAGGCCATCTTCAGCTACTGAGATTCAGAGTTTTCTCGGCTTGGCCGGGTATTATTGTCGCTTTGTGAGGGCTTCTCATCTATTGCGACGCCTATGACTAAATTGACCTAGAAAGTGGCTCCATTCAGGTGGTCGGATAAGTGTGAAGAGAGTTTTCAGAAGCTCAAGACTGCCTCGACCACAGCTCCAGTTCTAGTTTTGCCTTTAGCTTCAGGCTCTTATACAGTGTATTGTGATGCTTCTCGGATTGGTATTGGATGTGTCTTAATGTAGGACGGTAGAGTGATTGCTTATGCTTCGCGCCAGTTGAAGCCACATGAAAAGAACTACCCTGTTCATGATTTGGAATTGGCAGCCATCGTTCATGCACTAAAGATTTGGAGGCACTATCTCTATGGTGTGTCTTGTGAGGTATTTACAGATCATTGGACTCTCCGGCACTTGTTCAAATAAAAGGATCTAAATTTGACATAGCGTAGATGGTTGAAGCTGCTAAAGGACCACGTATTACCATTCCGTATCATTCCGGGAAGGCCAATGTGGTGGACGATGCCTTGAGTAGAAAGGTGGTGAGTATGGATAGCCTTGTATTCATTCCTGTTGGTGAGAGACCTCTTGTTTTTGGTGTTCAGGCCTTGGCCAACCAGTTCGTGAGATTAGATGTTTCGGAGCCTAGTCGAGTTCTAGCTTGTGTGGTTTCTCGGTCTTCCTTGTATGACCGCATCATAGAGGGCCAGTATGATCCCTATTTGCTTGTCCTGAAAGACACAGTTCAGCACAGCGATGCCAAAGATGCTACTATTGGAGATGATGGGATATCGAGGATGCAGGGTCAGATTTGTGTGCCAAATGTAGATGGACCACGTGAGTTGATTCTTGAGGAGGCCAACAGTTCGCGGTATTCCATTCATCCGGGTGCCGCAAAGATATATAAGGACTTGAGACAACACTACTGGTGGAAGAGGATGAAGAAATATATAGTGGGGTTTGTAGCTTGGTGTTTAAATTGTCAGCAGGTGAAGTACGAGCATTAGAGACCGGGCGAATTGCTTCAAAGACTTGAAATTCCAGAGTGGAAGTGGGAGCGTATTACCATAGAGTTTCTAGTTGGACTTCCACGGACTTCGAGAAAGTTTGAAGTTATTTGGGTGATTGTGGATCGGTTGATCAAGTCCGCACATTTTATTCCAGTCGGTACTACGTATTCTTCGGAGCGGTTGGCTGAGATTTATATCCGCTAGATTGTTCGCCTACACAGTGTGCCAATGTCCATCATTGCAGATCGGGACACACAGTTTACATCACAGTTGAAGAGTAGTGCAGCGAGAGTTAGCACAGATGTTCAATTGAGTACAGCATTTCACCCTCAGACGGACGGACAGTCCGAGTACACTATTCAGATATTGGAGATATGTTACGTGCTTGTGTCATCGATTTCGAGGGTTCTTGGGATCAGTTTTGCCGCGTGTAGAGTTTGCCTACAATAACAGCTATCAATCGGGCATTCAGATGGCCCCGTATGAGGCTTTGTATGAGAGACGGTGTCGATCTCCGGTGGGTTGGTTTGAGCTGGGTGAGGCTAGGCTATTGGTTACTGATTTAGTTCAGGATGTTTTGGAAAAGGTTAAATTGATTCAAGATTAACTTCGCATGGCGCAGTCTTGACAGAAGAGTTATACTGACTGGAAGGTTCGCGATGTTGCTTACATGGTAGGAGAGAAGGTACTACTCCGAGTTTCGCCTACGAAGGGTGTTATGAGGTTCGGGAAGGAGCGCTAGTTGAGTCCTCGATATATTGGGCCTTTTGAAATACTTAAGAGGATTGGAGAGGTGGCTTATGAACTTGCATTGCCGCCTAGTCTATCGGGTGTTCATCCAGTGTTTCATATATCCATGCTCCGGAAGTATGTCAGAGATCCGTCTCATATTTTGGATTTCATTACGGTCCAGATGGATGGTGACTTGACTTATGATGTGAAGCTGGTGGCCATTTTGGACCGGCAGGTTTGAAAGTTAAGATCAAAGAACATAGCTTCAGTGAAAGTGCAGTGGAGAGGTCAGCCAGTCGGAGAAGCTACCTGGGAGACTGAGCTGGAGATGCGGAGCAAATATCCCACCTATTTGAGACTCCAGGTATGATTCTAAACCCGTTCGAGAACGAACGTTTGTTTAAGAAGGGGAAATATAACGGCCCGACCGGTCGTTTGAGTATTACAGCCCCGTTTCTCTATTTACTGAATATTTTATTCTCAATTGTGATTATATGAATTTGTTGGGGAAGTTTCGAAATGAATTGGAACACTTAGTTCTAAGACTTAAAGCTTAAGTTGAAATAGTTGACCGGATGTTGACTTATATGTAAACGACTTGCGAATAGAGTTTTGATGATTCCAATAACTCCGTATGGTGATTTTGGACTTAGGAGTGTGTCCGTATAATTATTTGGAAGTTCTTAGTTGATTTTGGCTTGAAATGGTGAAAGTTAGAAATAGAAGGTTTGGAAGTTTGACCGGGAGTTGACTTTATTAATATCGGGGTCAGTATCCAGTTCTGGAAATTTTCATAGGTCCGTTATGTCATTTATGACTTGTGTGCAAAATTTGAGGTCAATCAGACTTAATTTGATAGGTTTCGGCATCGAATGTAGAAGTTGGAGTCCGTTAGTTTTCATTAGTCTTGAATTGGGTGCGGTTCGTGTTTTTAGCGTTGTTTAATGTAATTTGAGGCATCGACTAAGTTTGTATGATATTTTAGGACTTGTTGGTATATTTGGTTGAGATTCTGGGGACCTCAGCTGGATTCCGGATGGTTAACGGATCAAAATTTGGACTTGAAGCATTTGCTGGAAATTCAGCCTTTTGGTACAATCGCACCTGCAAAATTTGGCTTGCAGGTGCGAGCTCGCAGAAGCGAGCATGGCAGCACAGAAGAGGAAAGGGGTTGACTGAGGCATTGGCCGCAGGTGCGCGTGGATGACCGCAAAAGCGGAGTCGCATCTGCGGCAGGCCAATCGCAGATGCGGAAAAGGGGAAAGGGAGCTGCTTCGCAGAAGCGGCAGTGTAGCTGCAAAAGTGAGTCCACAGAAGCGGAATTTTTTTCCGCAGAAGCGGTGGAAGCCACAAAAGCGAAGAGAATCCTCGCACCTACGAGACCGCAGATGCGGCTAAGTTAGTCGCAGGTGCGAAAGGCCCTGGACAGAATATATTCAAAGGGTCCGAGATTTCTTCTCATTTTGGACCTTTCAAGCACGGTTTGGGGTGAATTTTTAGAGGGAATTCACGGGAATTCTTGAGGTAAGTACTTGTTACCATTTTTAGTCGATAATATTGAATTATCATTGAATATTCCGACTAGATTACGATTTTTTGGGGTGTAGTTCAAAAATTTGGGCCTAGGGATTTCAAAATAAGAATTTAAGATTTGGAGGTCGAGTTGATGTCAGAATTTAGTAAATTTGGTATAGTTGGACTCGTGGTAGAATGGGCGTTCATATTTTGTAACTTTTGTCGGGTTCCGAGACGTGAGCCCCCTTTAGAATTTTGGGTTGATTTTCGGATTTAATTGAAAATTTTAGTATTTTCATATGGAACTTCCTATAATTTCTGTTGACTGTATCGAATTAATGTTGACTAGATTTGAGGCGTTCGGAGGCCGATTCGCGAGGCAAGGGCTTATTGGAATAGAGAATTTGCACGGTTTGAGGTAAGTAACACTTCTAAACTTGGTTCTAAGGGTATGAATCCCTGAATTACATGTTATATGAATTGTTTGGAGGTGACGCACATGCTAGGTGATGAGCTTGTGGGCATGCACCATAGAAATTGTGACTTAATTGATTCCGTGGAGTTTCATAATCAAATAATGATGTCATTATCCATATATCTTCTACTTGTTAGAGAAATTGAGCTGAGACTCGTATTAAAGATCATGTTTAGGATACGTGCCAATATTTTTGGGATCTACAAGGGTCGTACTATTGTTGAATTAATTATTTTAAAAATATAAATTTCATACCCCAATCATGTTCATCCAGTTGTGAGGATATTTATGGGATCGAGTTGCACGCCACAGCAGGCCAAATTGACTTTATATATATATTTATTATCATATGAATCGGGACTGCTTGCGGCAACATGCCTTATAGGCTTATTGTTATGGGATTGGGCTGCACGCCACAGTAGGCCTAAATGGCTTATTATATCGCTTGGGCTGAAGAGCCCCTCCGATGCACCCCCCACAGTGAGCGCAGTTGATATATATTGAGCGATGGATCTTCCCTGGGCTGGATTTTCCCCGTACAGTACTGAGTGATTGAGTACTCTGAGAGTGTGAGTACGTGAGATTTTTCATTATGTTATATCACATATAACATGTGCATTGGCATGTAGACATAGAGATATCATATTCCTCATATCATTCAGATTTGATCTATTTTTCTTGTATTAATTTTAACTAACCTGAAAGCATGTCTACATTTATGTACTATTATTTTCTATGATTGGACTGCATTTGTTGAGCTCGTCACTACTTTCAGCCCAAAGGTTAGTCTTGTTACTTATTGAAGACATTGGGTTGGTTGTACTCATACTACACTCTGCACTACGTGTGCAGATCCAGGTACTTCCGGATACAGAGGTTGCTAAGATTTTGGAAATTATATATTGGAGACTATCAAGGTAGCTGCTTTGGCATCCGCAGACCTTGACTCTCTTTCCTTTCAGTTATTTGTATTGTTCTATATTTTCAGACAGTATTTTCATCAGTCAGACTGTGTTGTCATTTAAAAGCTCATGTACTTAGTGACACCGAGTTTTGGGAGTGTATTGCATAAAGACAGTATTTTGTATCAGAAATTGTGAGATTTTACTCTTAAATTTATTTATTGTGTTTTCAAACTTAAAGGAATTGGTGATTTATTGAGATTGTCGGCTTGCCTAATATCAAGATAGGCGTCTACACGACAAATGAGATTTTGGGTCATGACAAGTACCCTCATAATTGCGAAAGCATGAATTTTTCTTGTTGTATTGCCTCTTCTACAAAGAAAATATAAGTATGAGTTTTGCAACTTAGAGGTATAACAAACTCGAACCTCCAGAGAAATATTTTCTTAGAGATGCAATGTTGATAAAAGGGATGAAAAGCAAAGAGATGTTTGTATTAACACAGAACACAGAAGAAGCAGATTAAGCAGATGCATAGCCGATTAGATTAGCAATAGCCTTAATAATACGTATAATCCGATCCGAAAATCTAAAATATTTACCCGATCTAAACTTTAAAATCTGATCCGATCCGGTATTAATTCAGATTGCATTTTGTAGAATCCGCAATCCAAAATGTGCTAAATACGGTCCGGTCTGAACCATGCACAACCCCAGTATCATGCCCATTGATTTGACATTTGCAAGTAATGCATGACATAAAAAAATTGTTTTGATTTCATTAGAGTCATCTACAAAGGACAATCCCGCTATACCAGAGTCGACTCTTTATAATATAGTCTTGAAAGCTTGTTCTTGTTTTGATGGTGCTTATTCAAACACTTATATGTCATTTTGATTCTTAATACTATACTAACATTTGTTACTTTGTGTTGTAATTTTTTTAATCTCTAACGCTATTTTTATGGAATAAATTTATGTACCCTAAGATTTTTTTAACTTGAAATAATTTTACTCATATGATGATAAAAAAATAATTGAATTGGATTCTCTTGCTAAATAATTAATTGAAAGGGTTAATTATTTGGTCTTAACATGAAAAACAATTTATTTTATGTTGATCCAGATCTTAATATTAGTTCATATCTTGTTTTGAATCTTTAATCTTAATTATAATTTTATTCACCATAAATTTTATTTTCAAAGAGTAAAAAGATCGATCTGACATTTCAGTTAAGGTCTTTATGTTTGTAAAATCATTACTGGTATTGACTCTTACTAACCATATTTCTTTCTCTGTCTCACATATTTTTATTTTCTTAGTTTTTGTTTAATAATTGGGTATATTTTTCAATATTACACGAAAAATTGATAAATATTTTTTTTATTTGATTAGGTAAAAAGTTTAAATATAAATATAAAAATATATTATCGTGGGGATATTTTATTTTATCAATTTCAACGCTTAATGCATTCCATTTAACATTACTTTTATTGTTTCTTGATATTGGACATTATAGAGTGGTAACGTATTGCCAATACGGAGGATTCTTATGACATTGATTTTATAAATCTTCGTACATATTTTTAATAAGAATTTAATAGATAAATTTTTATAATGTTAAAATCTTAAAATATTAAAAAAAATTAACATGCAAGGTATTACAGTCCAAAAAATAGGTTATTATATTTACGCCCTTTCCCTATGAATTCTTCTAATTAATATTTTAGGACTATTTTGATCTATCAATATTATATTCGTACTTTTATAATAATATATATAGGCTCTCCTTTTTCAAAATGAATTTTAACAATATAATACATTCTCAAATTAAATTATTAATAGGATATTATATTACGTTTTCAAATTTAATTAGTAATAGAAATTTTTAAGAAGTACCTAACATGTTCCTAAATGTATTAGATTTACATGCTAACATGTAGTATTATATGTTTATGCCCGAAAGTAACTATACTAATAGAATTCCTAAAAGTAATCATGTAGAATTCCTAACGTGTAGTATATGTCCTAAAACTAATAGGATTATAAGGCTAACGTCTAGAATTCCGGTTATGTTCTTTTATTGTGAGTTATTATTCTTAATATTATAAAATTATTTTTATAATACAACATTATATTTATGTTTTTATAATATAATAAATAATATAGATATAGATATAGGAAAGATCCCTTCCCAAATCCCTTAGCAAATGTATGCAATGGGCCTGGCGTGCTTTTGCTGGGTCGAAGTATTGGGCCTGGCAAGTCCAGCAACATTCCGTAGTCCGTAAAATGCTCTTTCTTCTCCGTTTCCATTTTCCGAGAGACGGACATTCGGAGCGACGAAGAAAAGGAAAAAGCAGAAGAATCGAAGATGATTTACAGAAAATGGAGTTTGCTAACTGGGCCGCCTGCTATTCTGGGTGCTATCGTAGGTACAATCGTCGTCGCCAATCTTCTCTTCGTCAAGAATGTATGCCCTTTTTTCTCTTATCCTTCTCAGTTTTTTTTTAAGCAAATTATTTACCATTATAGGAATTAAATGTACCGGATTAAGAAGAATAGTTATATAGGATTCCTATTTGATTTATAGATTGATTGATGCACTGTTTCTTCCCCATCATATGGAAGTGTTTCACTTGATTCGATTGTCTAATTTGACTCCTATTTAGGAGCTTAATTACGAGTTTCCCAGTTGCGAAAGTGCAGAATATATTTTCAGGTATTTTAATTGATAATTCTTGCATTTTGCTATAAGCCTCCAATTGAGAAAGATTTGGGGGGGGGGGGGGGG